>CATLJY010000444.1:0-86204 GCA_949987705.1 Thereva unica | reverse complement strand
ATCATCAGGAGCTCCACAGCCTATTGTTGGCCTTGGCTTCCTCCAGCATTTGCCTCCATGATTCTCGATCCCTGGCCCGACTTCTCCAGTTTCTTATACCCAACTGTCTCAAGTCATCCTCGACGTCATCTATGTATCTTTTCTTAGGACGACCTGCTCTCCGTTTTCCTGGTGGAGCTTTCTCCAGCACTATCTTTGTCGGGTTTCGTTCTCCACCTCGTTGTACATGACCAATCCATCGTAGTCTGTTTATTTTGATCACTTTAACAACGTTTGGAATCTTGCTGATTTCATACAACTCTGAGTTGTATCTTCTTCTCCAAACGCCCTCAACCTGTATTCCTTTGTAGATCGAACGAAGGATTTTCCTTTCGAATCTTCCTACCAATGCTTCGTCTGCGTTTTTTCAATGTCCACACTTCCGAACCATATAGTAGGACAGGCCTTATTAGTGTTGTATAAAGTGCCAATTTTGTCTTCCTTGAAATATTTCTAGACGTCAGGTGCTTGCGTAAACCAAAGTAGCATTTATTAGAGTGCTATTCGTCTTCTGATTTCGGCCGATGTGTCATTTCCTTTCGTTATAATCGTGCCTAGATATACGAATTCATCCACTGCTTCGATGTTGTAGGTGTCGATCGTTATATTTTGTCTGCTACTTCTGGTGTTTTTTGTGCACATATACTTTGTTTTGTGCTCATTTATTTCCAACCCGATTCTTTTTGCGGCTTGCTCAAGTGCTACAAAGGCCTCCTTCATGCTCTCAAATGATCTTCCCAGGATAGCAATATCGTCGGCAAAGGCTAGTAGTTGCACTGACCTGTCAAAGATACACCCTGATGTGTTAATCGATGCATCTCTTACTGCTTTTTCTATGGCCACGTTGAATAACAAGCAGGAGAGTGCGTCACCTTGCCTTAATCCTTTATTTGTTCTGAGGGGTGGGGATAATTCACCATCAATTCTGACTTTACACCTTGCATCTTTCATCGAGATTTTTGTCAGCTCTACAAGGTGTTTTGATATTCCGAGCTGCTCCATAGCCTCAAATAACTCCTTGCGGTTCACACTATCGTAAGCATATCTGTAGTCGATGAATAACATGTGGATGTTTATGTTAAACTCAACGGCCTTTTCTAGGGTTTCTTTGAGTACAAATAGCTGGTCTGTTGTGGATCTTCCAGGACGAAAACCGCATTGATACTCTCCTAGTATTCTTTCCACGTATGGTTGTAGTCTATTATAGAGTACACGTGAGAACACTTTGTATGTTGTATTCAACAGCGTTATTCCTCTATAGTTGCTGCAAGATAGAGGGTCTCCTTTTTTGTGTAAAGGACACACTATGCCTTCGTTCCACTCATCAGGCATTTCTTTCCGTCTCCAGATTTCCACTATTACTTCATGAAATTTTTGGATATATATATATATATATATATATATATATATATATATATATATATATATATATATATATATATATAGGGTGGCCCTCTCTTGTATAGAGAGAAAAAATTGCTAAGATTCTAAGTCTCACCCCCTAGAAATATGCAAATAGGCAAAAAACTAAGAAATTTAAAATTTTAGGCAAATCGGAAAAGATTTAGAGGTCGCTCATGGCGAACGAAATCTTAAAAAATGATGATTTTTTACCTTTTTCACTTTGTTCAACCCTTATTACCATTTTATCAACCCTAAAAGGGTCAATTAATATTTTTTACCCTTTCTACAGATTATTACCTTTCTAAAATGATCAAAATCATAAAGATCAGCTATGAAATAAAAAGCACAGTCTTTATAAGGAAAAAAAATCAGTTCAAAGAGAAACTGCACTAGGGCCCACTAATTACCGCAGCCTTCGCATTGTGCTTTTCTGTTAATCTTTGATCGTGCATAGATACGTGTACGATCAGTGATCCTCACTTAGCAAACAATCTACACGGGACTCTACAACATCCATGCGTGTTATGAAAAAGCGTGTTTTTATCATATTTTATAATATTTAACAATAATATCAGTTGAAACAACAATATAAATTTACGAAAGCTAATTTAACATAGTTAACTTATTCAACGTAAATTTACCAGTTCAAATCGGGTTATAACGTTTTTGTACGATGAATATTATAACTAATAAAAGGCATAAACTGTACTTCAATAGTGTAATATACAAAATACAAACAAAATTATTAAAATTGAAATTACTCAGGCAGTAGTTGCTTTAATAACGCATTTTTTGTAATCAATTGGAATTTGTAATAAGTTTTGTTTATTGTGTTCGTCTTTACTCAATACTTTATTATATTCTTCGAATAACTTCACACTTCTTTCAGCTGTGTCGTTAACAGTTCTTAATTCATGAAGAAGGGTGAATGCTTGATTATAATTAATATTATAACTCCATTTATCTGGTGGGAGATATAGGAAATCCGTTGAAATGTTAAACCGTTGAAAAAATCGAATGTGTTCATCGAAGTATTGAGTATTTTACGGGTTTCTTATAAATTCCTGAATTTCTTCAAGTTTTAATGGAATACGTTTAACTAATTCCCTAGATATTTTATCTGGCTCAACATCATTATCTGCATAGACATCATGATCTTCCTTTTTTTTCATCAGTGGTAATAAAATGCTTTAATCTGTTACTCATTTTATGTTTGATTTCCAATGGAATATTTTCATCGAAAAATGCTACACCAACGTTTTTGTCTGCTAAATACCACAAATGGTTACTCATTTTCTTAATAGCAATTTGTAAAAATTAACATTTCGATATTCCTAATATTTTGTAAGAAGCAATAGTCCTGGTATGCTGCTTCTGGCGCTATGGGACATTTAAACCAAGCCCTCACGTAAAAGCGAATGATAAAAGCACAAACATTAGCTTTTTCTTCTCCTGTTCTAAAACAGTTAATTTAAACTCATCTCTGAATTAATATATTTTTATACAATATAGTGATTTTGAGATCCAACGAGCATGATGCATTGGACCTGGAGAACGAAATTTGACTATTAGAGCATGAGCCCGAAGCAATTGTGGTTAACTCTAATAATTATCGATTGTCATCTCTGCAAATAAGTTTCTTTAATTGTTCGTTGCAAAAATCTGTGAACTCATCTTTCAATTAGAATTTCTTTCAATTTGGCATTTTCTAGCAATGTTTTATACTCATTTTTGCTTATGTCGTTCCAATATAATTCCAATCTCTTGAATAAAGGAACACCTTTACCATAGGTACCAGGAAATTCTATTTCAAACACACCTCGCAGGACTGTTCATAAATATGATGGCGACATGGTAAATACAGTAAAGATTTTACAATTTTTGTTCTAATAACGTGCACACTCCATTTAGTTTTCCAGTATATAAATATCATTCGCTTTGGCTGCATTCGAAAATTAGCCAGCAACGCAGAATAAGCAGAATCGCAGTATCGGCTGCAGGGCATATATTCTCGGCTGCAGCGGCTTGATTTTTGGAATGATGTGCTGCCAATTCTGAGCAGCTGGTAAATTTTCGAATGCAGTCAAAGCGAATGATGTTTGACAGATGCATTTTCAAACTTCATAAATTTTTAAAACATTTACCATTTATGTTAAACAATATTATGTAATAACAGTTATACAAAAGTTATATTGCTGTTTAAAACGATATTATTGTTAAATACATATCGTCGCTTATCCAGAATAGTGCTACAACTCAAAAATTTCCAATTTCGAGTTTATTTCAAGAATGTATAGCTAATTACGCATATTTTTATGTAGCAAAAATCCATATTAATACTTCTAAAAATGACCGCTGGAAACCCGCTGGAATCCAAGATCATAACATGGGCTTGTATGAAACTAAAAACTTTCAAATGGCTCCCCTGTAAAATTCATTGTTTTTGAGTTGTGACACTATTCTGGATAAGCGACGAATAAAAAATAATGAAAACACGTTTTTTTCATAACACGGATGGATGGAATAGACTCCCGTGTAGTATATTTGTTCAGTGAGGATCACTGATCGGACACGTAACTTTGCAGAGTCAAAGATGAACAGAAAAGCACAACGCTTTATGCGAGGGTTGCGGTGATTAGTGGACCCTAGTACAGTTTCTCTTTGAACTGATAGTTTTTTTTTTATTTCCTTATAAAGACTTCACTGTGCTTTTTATTTCATAGCTTTATTATTTGTAAATTGATCATTATGATTTTGATCCTTTTAGAAAGGTAATAATCTGTAGAATGGATAAAAAATATTAATTGACCCTTTCAGAGCTGATAAAATGGTAATTAGGGTTGAACAAAGTGAAAAAAGGTAAAAATTCATCATTTTTTAAGATTTCGTTCGCCATGAGCGACCTCTAAATCTTTTCCGATTTGCCTAAAATTTTAAATTTCTTAGTTTTTTGCCTATTCGCATATTTCTAGGGGGTGAGACCCAAAATTGAAGCACTTTTGCAAATAAGGGCCACCCTAATATATCGTCACCCCTATGCCAGAGACGCGAAAGTGCAAATTTTTCACTCTCGCGCTAATAGGGTTTTGTAATACAAAATGGTACAAAGATGCCATGCCAGAAGTACGAATGTGGGTTTATTATATAGCTATATTAAAAAAAGATTGGACGTGTAAAAAAAAATCTGATAGAGACCGTCTTTTAGAGATATTTTGAACATTTATCTAGCATCAACTCGAAACTGCAGATTTACACTTTCGCGTCTCTGGCATAAGGGTGACGATATATATATACATATATATATATATATATATATATATATATATATATATATATATATATATATATACAGGGTGTCCCACATAACTGACAATTGTATTTATTATGGAAAAATTGATGGTGATGAAGTCTATTTAGCCTTGTATGTAGATGATGGTCTGATAATGGCAACATCAAAAGCTGCAATTAATAACATATTAAATGCAATGAAGAATATATATATATATATATATATATATATATATATATATATATATATATATATACTACCCAAACGAAGAATAGTTCGCCCATATTATTTTATTTCAAAACTCTAGAAACAACGCATTTTTTCATTATTAATTGCATTAAAGACAACCAAAACAGAAATAAAATTATAATTTTTATTAAATATAATCCTTAAAATTGAAAACAAAGTAAAGTAAAAGTATTCCAAATTTTTTAAAAATAAAAAATTTGAAATAAAAATAAGATGGGCGAACTATTTTGCGTTTGGGTAGTAGTACAGAATATATTTTTGAAAGAAAGTGGGGGTAGAATTAAACCAAAATATATAGCTGGGAAAATTCCAGATCCAACGAGCCCAAAATCATTATCCTACTACAACTATTTCAGAAGTTGTAGCGGTTTGTTTGAAAGTGTTTTTAAAAAAAAATATTATTTAGTAAAAATGTCTAATTAAAAAGTAGGGGGGGTACACTTCATCCAAAATATATAGTTTCTTCGCGAAAAATACTTGAAATAACACGAATTTTAAGATTTTCGCTGAAATGGACCCAAAAAATATTTGGCCCACCCAAATATATATATGTATATATATATATATATATATATTCTGTTTCTAGAGTTTTGAAATAAAAATAAGATGGGCGAACTATTTTGCGTTTGGGTAGTATATATATATATATATATATATATATATATATATATATATATATATATATATATATATATATATATATACATATATATATATACATACAGCCGTGTGCAAAAGTATGAGGCACCCTAATTTTTTAACTGTACCTGCGAGTGTTGTTCTCGGAATTTTTTCTCTTCTTCTTACAATCATGTATTACAAATTTATAAGACAAAAAAAGCCAAAAAAGGAATTCCTAATTAGTAATTCTCTGTTGCAGCCTGAGATTTACCTTGTCGAGCAAGTAAAGCTATATGCACGCGTTGCTCTAAATTAAGTTCTTTAATTTTACCCATATTCGAAACAAAATGTACTCGTCTTTTTAAAAAGATCGTCGTAACAAACACAAAAACACGTGTTGTCAGCAAAAGCAATGACAATGGAGTGATATTCAAAATTTAAAAAAACCAACAAAACACATAATGCCCCAAATTCTTAATTTTACAACTTCTAGGAACTCATTTTTTGGGTTTTTTTGTCTTATAAATGTGTATTACATGATTGTAAGAAGAAGAGAAAACATCCCGAGAACAACACTCGCAGGTACAGTTAAAAATTAGGGTGCCTCATACTTTTGCACACGGCTGTATATATATATATATATATATATATATATATATATATATATATATATATATATATATATATATATATATATATATTAGGGTGGTCCTTATTGTTAAGAAAAAAAAAATTGTTCTTTAATTTTACGGGGCACCACATAATTTCAATATATACCCTATGAAACTATTTCAGTAATTTTTTCAGAATTTTTGAGTAACATTTAAGGGTTGCTACCAAGGTTTGAATTTTAAATAAAAACTCAAAATGTCTACATTCGTTTCATTTTTTATTCATAAGTCAGGACATTCATAATTCAAAATTATAGGTATTATTATTAATTAAGATATATTATTGAAATATTTAAACCATTTACTATTTAGAAACAAGGGTTGATTTGTTAGTATTAGGGTATTTTCTCCTATACTCTTTCACCAACAAAAGCAAATATTGCTTTTGTTCTTCATTGCTTGTAATCAATTTATTATATTCCTCCATTAAAGCAACACCACGCTCAGCTAAATCATTCACTACTCGCATAGAATGAACGATTTTTTTGGCAGCCACAAAATCAGCATCATCATTCCAAGTTTCCACATCTTTATTCAAAAAATTTGATGAGATACCCAGGAGCTGAAAGAATCTTAAGGAGTTGCTAGTCACGAAATTTTCAATATTTTTATCGTGGATGTGTTTGACATCAATCTTTATTCTTTTTGGACAATCTTCCACGCCTTCGATTTTCAGTGCATCCACCATTTTCTTCTTATCTTGAACTGAAAGTTCGTCATCGAAAAATGCAAAAGAAACTAGCTCCTCCGACAAATACCACAAATGGCCTAATATTTTGTTCCGGGCAACAGTAGCTATTTTTTGGTTAATGCTTTCAAAGGCTTTAAGGTCTTTCAATAATAATAAGTCGTTTCTTGGGGCTGACCATCCGGCAGAGGCTTGAAACCAATATTTTATATATATCATGACTGTGAAAATGCATATTTCTCTCACAGCTTTCTCGTCCTTTTTTGTTAGTTTAAACTGATGTTTAAATAGAAAAATTTTCAAGCAGTACAAGGCTCTGCCCATCCATCTAGCTCGGTGTAGACCAGCAGGTCTCCTAAATGAAACACCTTTTTCGGGAACTCCTCCTAAGAAAATGATCGTGAGATTCAGCAATTCCCTGTAGTCATCTCGAGGTTGAAATATTTTTAGTTGTTTTTCCGCAAAAGAAATCCTGTCTGCGGCCACTTCTACAAGGACGTTTGACTCGGCGTCATTAATTATTGTTCTGAAATCGTTTTGGTCAATTTTGTTCCAATTTTTCTTAAACCTTTTGAATAATTGTATATCGGGACCATTAGACTGAGCGAGAGATTGATCTACTACAGCTGACAACATAATTTCCATTATGTGGTGGCGACAAGCAAGCCAAAGCATATCTTTCTCCATTTGTCGCTCCAAAAGAACGCATACTCCATTTCTTAAACCGGTGTTTACAGCAGTTGTGTCAAAACATAAACAATTTATCTTATCGTTCAAATTCCATGAATTTATTGTTTCGTAGACAGCAGACGCATATGCTTCACTTGTTCCACGTTCCAATTTTGGAACTGCTAGAAGCTGATCAACTTCGTATCCTGATACCAAAATGGGCAGTCGATCAACAGTTTCATGCCCAGTAATATCTTCTATTAGCTTGCCATCCCAATGAATTGTTAAAGGAAAATTAGGTTTGAATGCGGCTTTGAGAGACTCTACAACTACTTTTCGGTTTTTCACACGCGTCCGTCGAATGGAAGATCTACTGACATTAAACTTTGATGGATCACATCCTGCACTTTTCAAAGTAGATGTCACGACCATAGCTGCTTTTCTGTCACTCAATTTTGAGGCATCAAGAGTAGAAGCTAATTGGCTGTTAATAATGCCTTTTCGAGATCGCTTTTGGGGTGGTTGCGTTTTCGAGGGTACGGGTATGTCTTCCAAATCAGATGCAGTTGCTTCTTCACTGGTGGCGGTAGATGATGATGACAGAAACGACAAAGAAGAAAGAGAGCACCTTTCTGTCAAAGCCGAAATATTTAAGTTTTCACGTTCGCGCAATTTTTGAAGACGCTCTTCTTTCTCTTTTATTTTCTTCCATTTCTTTAAACTTTTTCTGTCTACTGAACCAATGAAACCATGGCGCCTTTTTTTCCGCTGTGCTAATAAAAACTGCTTGTCCTCTTCTTCAGTCATAATACTTAAAGCATCACGATGAGCAATATCAAATAAATCTTTTAATTTTTGTTGCCAGCCTTGTTCTTTACTCTTCAATACTTCCGAACGTTTTTTTTTGTTCTCTTTATTTTTTTTTAGGTTTTGCCACTCCTTGACGTATTTTTCGATTTTACTGATTATATGTTTTTTTAATCTCGTTGGTATACAAGCTTTTTCATACAAATTTATCACTTCGCATGCAACCAAATTCGCAGATTCACGAATGGGTTTCTTTTCTTGACTTTTATAGTAAAAAAACAAGCGTAATACTTCACCAATGGATGGCAACCTTGATTGATTTAGTTTTGACAGTAATTGACCAATTAGCCAAATGTTGGTTTTATTTCTAGTAACTGCACTGATTTCGCCACTTGTAGACGCCATTGCAAGTTGAAACAAGTTTTTATGCTTTTTAAAACAAAACTCGCGCACCCTTTTGTTAACGACTTAATTCCAACTGAAGCGCGGGGAGGGCTTAATCTCGATGCGATGGTGCAGGAGAGGGGTAGAGAGGAGTGGCGGTGTGGAGACCTTTAGGAGGCTCTGCATATTTCAGTTGAAAAACGATAAACAAGCACTTAAACGAATCAAAAGTGACCATATAATGTTTTTCGTTAATGTTTGGCAGATGGTAGCAACCTCTAAATCTTATCGAAAAATAAAAATAAAAAAAACGTTTTCATATTTTCATGTATAGAATCGTATGAGAAAGTGCCGCGGCAATAATTCAAAAGTCGAAAAATAAGGACTACCCTAATATATATATATATATATATATATATATATAACAATAAAAAATTTTAATTATTTACAACTTGTTTTTAATTAGAAAGAAAAAAAAATGAGTAAATTCACAATTACCAGCGATACGACAGCGCACATCAGGCGTTTCAATCTGAGGGGGCGCAAAATTAATTTCAAAATCAATAGCCCACCTGTAAATGTGGAACTTTCAGATTGGGTCAAAAGTGCAGTTGACGATAT
Source organism: Thereva unica (assembly GCA_949987705.1). Lineage (NCBI taxonomy): Eukaryota > Metazoa > Arthropoda > Insecta > Diptera > Therevidae > Thereva > Thereva unica. The sequence continues at coordinate 76,762 of CATLJY010000444.1, read as the reverse complement.
TGTTCAACATGCACTGTTAGAAGTTCAGCCAGATGATTATCTTGGTTTTACCTTTTGCGGGGCGTCCTTTATGGAGAAAGGTCCAGGGTGGTTAAGCTACAGATTGGCCTCTACACTGAAAGTATCCGATGTATGGGATGCCATAGGAAAAAATTTTCAAAGCAATTCAACTGGTTTAAGCACCGACACGTTCTGCTTAAGTATTACCACAGTTAGACTACCACAAGGGAGAGGAAATGATAGAGCAAGGAAATACAACACATTTGATGAGGAATGTGCATAGAGAAATGGTATCGTAGTAATAAAAAACAAGGATAACCTGTGTCTAGCAAGAGCACTGATTGTTGCCATATCCAAAGTGAATAAGGAGATAGAGTTTGACAAAGTAAGGAGGGATGTTGAAAAAATTACAAACTCAACGAGCTACAGAACTTTTGTCTGTATCCAGGAAAAATATGCCCAATGAAGGTGCCGGAATTCCGAAGTTGCAAATATTCCAGGAACATCTGAACGATTATAAGACTATAGTGTATAGATATGGTGCTAGAGGAAGAGATGTGATATTTGAGGGACAAAATACCGGGAAAAAACTAAACTTACTGTACCACAACAATCATTACATCGTCATAGGTTCGCTAACTGCAGCATTTTGCTGTGGTTATTATTGTGAGGAATGTCATGTACCATACAATACCAAAAATGATCACAGATGTGGAAGAACCCGTCCTTGCTGCCAGCAGACTCCAGCATGTGCCAAAGACTGTACCGAAAAGCTGTGTAAAGAATGTAATCGACATTTTAGAGGAGAATGTTGCTTTAACTATCACAAAGCGTCAGGGTCGTTAAATAAAAAAAGTGTTTGCGAGGTAATAAAAAATGCAAAGATTGTCTCAAGAGATATAAAACAGATAAAACTCATATATGCGGTGAATATTTTTGCAAGATCTGTGATAAGCACATGGAACAAGGACACTTCTGCTTTATACAACCAGATGTCGGAACACCCCCGATAAAAGATACTCTTTTTGACTTTTACGACCTGGAAACAAGACAGGAGAAGGTTGTAGATCAAAAATATATAGAAGGAGAATCAGCTGGTGACATAAAGCTGCATGAACCAAATTTATGTGTAGCTGCGAGGCGTTGTGAACTCTGCATTGATATAGAAAAGTTACATTTCTGCCAAAAATGTGGTTATAGATTGAAGATTTACCAAACTAATGTAGTGAACGAGTTTTTGAAAGTTTTGTTGGAGCTAAGGAAAGGCAAATTTAAAAGGGTAGTAGTCATAGCTCATAATGGCCAGGCGTTTGACCATCAATTCATACTGAATTACATTCTGAAAAAGACAGGCCTAAAACCCAAATTAATAATGCGGGGGACGAAAGTTATAATGATGCAGGTGGAAAACATAAAATTTATCGACTCGTTAAATTATTTTCCTATGAGCCTATCACAACTACCAAAGGCCTTTGATCTACCGGCAGTGTATAAAAAAGGATACTTCCCTCATCTATTTAACACGTTCGAGAATAGGAAATATATTGGGAAATTACCGGCTATAGAATATTACAGTCCCAACTCAATGAAAACTGAAGATCGTGATAGTTTCCTCAAATGGTACGATCAACATAAAAATGAAGACTTTGATATGCAGCGTGATATTGTAGACTATTGCATTAGTGACGTGCAGATTTTGGCAGAAGCATGCTTAAAATTTAGAAAATTGATGTTGGTAGAATGCAAAGTTGATCCATTTGTTGAGGCGACAACTATTGCCTCTGCATGCAATTTAGTTTTCCGACGCAATTTTCTTAGACCGAATACTATTGGTATTATTCCAAGAAAGGGATATAGATATGCCGATAACCAGTCAGCAATAGCAATTCAATGGCTAATATTCGAAGAAAAACGCAGAGGAATTAATATCACACATGCAGCCAAACAAAGAGAAGTTGTTCTGAAAGGAGTAAAAGTAGATGGCTATTGTGCAGAGTCTAATCAAATTTTTGAATTCCATGGTTGCTATTACCATGGGCATCCCACATGTTTGAAACATAACCGTGATCAACCTCTTCATGATGACCAAAGCGATACTCTAAATCACCGATATGAAGTAACAACAGCAAAGACGGAGCGCTTACGTTCTTATGGATACGAGGTCATTGAGATGTGGGAGTGCGATTTTCTCAGACTAATGGAATTGAATAAAGACATTCACGCTTTAAGAGATCATCCTTTACTGGTACATTCACCTTTAAATCCTAGAGATGCTTTTTATGGGGGTCGAACAGGTAATGTTTATACACATTATGAATGCAAGCCAGGTGAAAAAATAAAATAGGTACATAGATGGGTTTGCAAGTATAGAAAATTCCCAATCGGTCACCCTGAATTATATGTCGGAATAGATACATGCTCCAAAGTTGATTTAGATAAAATAGATGGTCTGATCAAATGTAAAATTTTACCGCCCGAAGGAATGTATCACCCCGTTCTACCGATTAGACAGAATAATAAATTAATGTTCCCCTTATGTCATAGATGTAGCGAGGAGAAAAACCAACATCATGAATGCACACACACAGATGGGCAAAGAGCTCTGATTGGAACATGGGTAATTGATGAGGTAAAAACAGCTCTAAGTAGAGGATACAAATTGCTGAATACATATGAAATATGGAGTTACAAAACTGAGGCGTACGATAAATCAAACCTCTCGGGTGGACTGTTTACTTCGATGATGAACAAATTTATCAAGATGAAACAGCAGGCATCAGGATGGCCCAGCAAATGCAGTTCGGATGAAGAGGAAAAAAGAAATACGTGGAGGAATTTCTGCAAAATGAAGGTGTAAAACTGGAGTATTCAGAAGTTAATAAAAATCCTGGGCTAAGATCATTAGCCAAGTTAATTTTAAATTCCTTTTGGGGAAAGTTTGGACAGCGAGAAAACCAACCGAAGACCAACATAATTAACAGTTCAGGAGAGTTGTATCAGTTGATAATAATCAATCCGGCAATAGAGGTACAACATCTTTTCCCAATCAATGAAGAAACGCTTATTGTGAACTGGAGTTACAGAGAAGAAGCTGCAGAATCTCTGGGGACTGTTAACGTGTCAATAGCATCTTACACCACTACCCAGGCACGACTTAAGCTGTTTGGCTATTTGGAGCAATTATGAGAAAGAGTTTTATATTATGACACAGACTCTGTCATATATATTAGCAGAGAGGGAGAATACGACCCGCCAACAGGAGAATTCGTTGGAGATATGACCGACGAGTTAGAAAGCTACGGGCTTGGTAGTTATATTACGATTTTTGCAAGTGGAGGCCCTAAAAATTATGCATACGCGGTTTATTGCACAAAAGATGGATCCATCAAGTTGCAGAGTAAAGTAAAGGGAATCTGTTTGAATTATGAAGCTTCGCAACATGTCAATTTAGATTCAATTAAAAATATGATATTAAATGACAACGAGGAAGACCATATTCCTATCCTATCAAAAAATATTCGCCGCACAAAAGATGACGAGGTAGTAACAGTTCCTGAAATAAAAAAAATATAAAGTGACTTCAAATAAGCGAAGATTTCTGGAAAATTTCAGCTCCTTACCATATGGGTTTAAAAGACAGAAAAGATAAGAAAATGTATTTGTGAGAAAGAGATAAATACATGAATTCGTCGCTGCTTACACTTCGGAACCATGCCAATTTAGAAGAATAAGACATATGAATAAGTTTCGTGGAGTAGGCCTATTGGGGATACCACATGATAAAAAAACGCGCCAAATAAAACTCTACCTCTTAAGGTGGCGTGGAAATGAGTTCTTATATAAAGCCATGAAGTCGCTCCTACTTGATATTTCCATTTGTGCAGTCAGTCATGAGTTCAGACCGAATCATTTTAGATGTACAATTTGTCAGCGGGGTTAATGGACAACTGTTTGATAAAGAGTTGGTAGTATTACGCCACGGATCACTTATACCGGGCTTGTATTTTTTTAAGCCTCCGTATTCATACAACGAGTTGACACCCAAAGCCCGCAGACAGGATGAATTCAATTTTAACAAGATAAATGGCCTAAGATGGAACGATGGCATATTAACTACAACGAATTACCCAACATGCTGGCAAATTATTCAAATTCAACAATTTATGTGAAAGGACTGGAAAAAGCGAGGTTTGTTCAAAAATGGAAGCTGAAATAAAACAACTGGAAATACTAAAACTAACTCAGCTGGAACACTTTGAAACCTCTTGCCCTATCCATGGTAAATTACCATCGATGTGCTGTGCAAAATTAAAATTTATTGGTACATGTTAGTGAATAAATGTTTTCAATAAAAGAATTTTTTATAGTTTTTTATTTGATTTTTATATATTAAAAATTGATCGTGTCAAAAATAAGATTACTAATACAAAACAAAGGTATTTCATAAAAAAGTCTGGAATAATTTAGGTGTACATAGGAAGTTCGACTTGGAATAAAAAAATCCTCACATGCTAAAGTTAATACACTTTTTACTTTACATTTTTCAGCATACTTCTTATAATATTCCTTTACACTATCGCTAGCGTTGTTGTTGTGATACATGATGATATTGAAAAATGTCTGCAATTCGAACAATTTATAAAGTTCCGTCTGTTTTAGTATGATGCTTGAGTTGTTGTTAATGGGGATCTTGTGCTCGTTGTTCAGCTCGGCCTGATTTGCTGGGATCGTCTCTCCAAGTTGGGTTTTCAAATCGTTTTAGCTGACCATTCGGAAAAAGATGCTAATACCGGAAACAGGCCATGACGATGAAATACTATTTTCGGCTAGAAGGTTGATGGATCAAACCCAAGTACTATTTTTCGGTTATGGTAGTCGTCCAAGTGGTATGTATAGTTTAGCAAAAGGTTTTCTCCAGCAACTTTTGCTTCACATTTGGGCAGCTTCTTCTTCTTGCTAGATTTTACGACTGTTGGTACAGATTCAGGTTTAGGCAGCTTATCCTTTCCTTTAGCTCCAACAGTCCTTTGCTTCTTACGTGATGGCTCCATCTTACTCCAGCTAAACTTGTACACCAAATAATCAAACTTTGTGTGTTCGATTTTTATAGTGCTGATCTCAGCCTTGCATGATTGGTTACAAAAATCCCCACCACTTTGTGTAAAATTCTTCAGGTATAAATTTATTACTTTATCATCATTTAATCTTAAGTCACTATCACTAAACTGTTTTAAAAAAGTCGTGAGGCTCTCTCCTCTACATCGAGAATATAAAAACACACAGCAATAATGGCCACAGGTTGATGAAAACAGGCCTTGTATTCGTTTCTTATTATTTAAAAATGTGTTTGAATTAGCTAGTAGAAATTTTTGAAAAAACTTATTGGTGGGATGTCTTCGAAACGAGTCAAAAAACTCTGCAGGACCTCGTTTCGGGAAATAAAACGCAACCCAATGAGTTCCGCCTTTATGTGATGGATCCGTATTAGCTATGACGCAAGTAGGTGTAGAGGCACTTGTGACTGAGAACTAGGTCACGGGGCGTGGTCTCTGTGGAATGTGGAATGTAGGTCAACGAAAGTGGCCTTGAGACTGGTTCTCGCTTGCGTGAATGACTGCGGAACTGGTTTAGGGAAAGTGACTTTGGGGCTTGGCGGTGGACTCGGTCAGGGAAAGTGTGGCTTGGGACTTGGCGGGGACTCGGTGAGGGAAAGTGGTTTGGGACTTGGCAGGGGATTCGGTCGGCGAAAGTGGCTTGGCAGGGGACTCGGCAGGTCGGGCTGCGGCGGAAGCAACTGTTCAGGCTGCGGCGGCGATAGCTTTTGCCCGGTCTGCGACGGAAGGTATTTACTCAGACTCGTACGTACCCTAGTCTCTGCAGAGCAGGTCCGGGACTGGGTCAGGGTCAGTGGCTTCGGGCTGTGGCGGAAACTACTGCCCAGACTGTGGCGGTTGCCCTGGCCTCTACAGAGCACGGATCTTACACTCTGTACAACAAATCATTCCAGAGAAAAATCGCACATTGCTTGGGAAACGAACTAGCGCCACACAAATCGCGAACAGAAAAACCAACGCCTTAGCCAACTTGACCAAGACGGCAGTTGGATGGAGTCTCGTTATTTGTGTACATATGCAGTTGTGAGATTCTATTTTTAAATCTTGCGAAGTATTTTGCGACCCAGCGAGCCGATGCACACGATCGCGATCACAGCTGCAAGAGCTTACAAATAAGAGAAAGAAAGGCCAAGAAAAACAAAAACAAAAACTGCAGCAGCAGCAATTTGAGCGGCAAAATCTACCGGCCTAAAAGGAAAAAGAAAACAGTGGTTGTGCTGCAGTGCGACTATTGCATGGTTGTTGTTGTTGTTATAACCTGAACAGACAGTTACTGTGGTACCTCTGCAAAAGAAACAAATGCACAGCAGCAATTTGAGCGGGTAAATCTACCGGCATAAACGGAAAAAGAAAACAGCGGTTGTGCTGCAGTGCGGCTATTGCATGGTTGTTGTTGTTATAACCTGAACAGACAGCTACTGTGGATGGAGGTAAAGTGTACCTTTGCAAAATAAACAAATGCAAGACCCGTGGATTTATCACCTTGCAAACATTTTATCGACGAGCCGTTAATATTTTGAACTATTAAAACTATGTTAAATTAATAATTAATGCTTTATATGATTTTTTTAGTTGAATTTCCATCATCAATATTTAAAAACATATTGATAATATTCTTTGAAAGCACTTGTTTGTTTATATTTTTTACAATTTTTCCCGCCCATACATGAATGGCTGCACATGGGCCCAATGCTCCACAGCCAGACACTGTGGATGAAAGTAGAAATGATACTCTCGATGCCGATGATTCTCGGCGAGTATTGCATGGTGGTTGTTGTTGTTATTACCTGAAATTATGAAACCGAGTGAATGATTTGAGCGGCAAAATCTACCGGCATAAAAGGAAAAAGAAAGCAGCGGTTGTGCTGCAGTGCGACTATTGCATGGTTGTTGTTGTTATAACCTGAACAGACAGCTACTGTGGATGGAGGTAAAGTGTACCTTTGCAAAATAAACAAATGCAAGACCCGTGAATTTATCACCTCGCAAACATTTTATCGACGAGTCGTTAATATTTTGAACTATTAAAACTATGTTAAATTAATAATTAATGCTTTATATGATTTTTTTAGTTGAATTTCCATCATCAATATTTAAAAACATATTGATAATATTCTTTGAAAGCACTTGTTTGTTTATATTTTTTACAATTTTTCCCGCCCATACATGAATGGCTGCACATGTGCCCAATGCTCCACAGCCAGACACTGTGGATGAAAGTAGAAATGATACTCTCAACGCCGATGATTGTCGACAAGTATTGCATGGTGGTTGTTGTTGTTATTACCTGAAATTATGAAACCGAGTGAATGAATGAACTTGATACATTCATAAATATCGGGATGGGTAAAAAATCAACTTTTTGCTAGCTGAGATCCAGCGCGGGGTCGGGTTAACCCAGGGGGGGGGGGGGGGTGGGCAAATTTTTTCTACAAGTTTTGATCATTTTAAAATAGTTTGTGATGTTATTAGTTAAGATAAAATATTATTATTGTTAAAAATGCTATACACATCTAATTACAATTGTTTGCTATGTGTCAAATACAACAACCTACTTTGTAATTTTTAAAAACCGTGAACCTTAGCAATGGATGGAGTTTCGTTATTTGTGTACATATGCAGTTGTGAGATTCTATTTTTTAGATCTTGCGAAGTATTTTGCAGCAGCAGAAATTTGCTTTTCATACATTTAAAATATGAATTTGCGATATTAGTTTGAAACGAACTTGTAGAGATTGCGATAACTGAATTGTAAATTTTCACGGAACCAACATTGATATTTTACTGTATCTGAAATAAAAATCTGAAAGAGGAAAAATGGCGTGGGGGAAACATCAGAATAATACACATTTTATATTTTAAATTAATTTGCACATTTATTATTATTATTATTATTATTATATTATAATTGTTAATACTTAATATTTTATTATTAATTAATATTATTAATATTTTTTACTTTCTTTATTTTCAAAATTCATTTTCTTGGTATTTTTTGAAAATAAGGTCAAAGGTGTTACCCTTTTCCCCCAAATTCACTACACTATATCTACCTTTTTTTAAAAAATTAATTCCCCTATCGGAGAGATTAGTGTACCTTACTGGAAGGTATATGTTGCCATCCTCCAGTTCAACGACTACCTTTCTCCCGAATTGAGTATCCACCCTCCGAACGTCAAGTATACGATATACTTGGTCAATAATCATGTCTTTTAAAGACATGCTCTTCTTATATCTGAAACTGTTGATTTCCTCCAGAATTTCTTCTTCATTTATACTCTGGAACTCACTGGTGTCATCGGCCACCTGGAAAAGTAGTATGCTGCTGCTGCTTGTCCTTTTGCTACTGCTACAATGGTTTATGAAGTCTTCTTGTTCGTCGAAAAGACGCCTCTTCATCCCTTTATTGGTTGATTTCCTCTTCAAACCGAATTCATCAATCTCCAATTTGTTCATCTATGAAAAGAAAGAAAAAATGATATAAAAAACAATTTTACAAATAACTTTAAAACATTCTTACCTCTGGAAAGTGTTTACTTAACCGTCAACTAGAAGTATTGTCGTAGAACTGTGAGCAACCTAAGGATGGCTTCGCTTTATATACAGATTTTCTAGGCTTTCACGATAATAAATCAGAGTGAAAAACCATTTTCTTATAATAATAAATTAAAATCTAATAGAAATGCAATTAGTTATTATAAGAAACTGGTTTTTAACTCGCGAGCCAAGATTATTATTGATGACGGATTCCGTTTCAGAAATGCAGTTATTATCTGACGAAGAAATGTAGATGCTAATAGAAAACCAAGAGTGCAATAATTGACAGACGAGTTATGATGCAAAACGAAAAAAATATGAAATTCTTTTCCTTTTAGTGGATGGGGGGGGGGATCACGTATATAAAAACTCTCTCGAATACATCTCCGTCATTCGAAAATTGATTTCAAACATAGAACGCGGGTCAAAGTATTTTTGAAAGTGTAATTTAAAAATCAGTTTTGAGTTAAAAGGAATTTTGTGAGTGAGTTAGTTAGTGAAAAAGTGCTAATTGTGTTATAAGGAGGATCAGGATAAAAAAGTAACCACCGTTTTAGTTTCACATTGTTTAAGGTATGTTTAAACTTTTAAGAGTGCTTTATAATTTTTAAATTTAATAGTATATTCCGTAAAAAGTTTGGAATGATTAATTCCGTATCTAACCCTGGGTCTACACTGGCTTTTTAAACTAGCTGTGTTCCTTTTCTGCTTTTTAGTACTTGTGAGCAGAGCAGAAAAGGAACGCAAAATTTATTGATTTGAGTAAAAGCTAACTTAACATTGTATATAAATAAAAAGTTAAAAGAATTTACAACAAAAAAGAAATTTATGCGGTTAATTTTCAAAATAAAACGAAAGAATAGTTTTAGATAGGTAATTATGAAAATAAAATTTTATTTATAGATGTTTTTATATGAAAAAAGCTCAAAACAGTCAGAAGCCATCTATGGGCTTTTCATTAAATGAAAAATAATTCTAAAATTCTATGGATGAAGACCTTATAAAAACTCTAGCGAAATTTAAGACAATCTTTGTTCGTGGTATATCAACTAAGGAGTATATAAATAACTATGTTACATCTCTCACCAAGGTCATTGACTTAGAAGCAGCATTTACCTGTGAACAAGAATGATTACGATCGAACTTGCAACTTCATTGACAAATAATCGCGTAACAAACAAGTTTTTTAGAGGATACCACAAAAAATAAAAAAACCCGCATGCGTCAAAACGTTGTTCTTTACTTAAAGCCATATTGGCAAGTGAATTGTTTTGACACAAACTTAAAAAATCTGAAAATGTCATTAATCGTCAAACAAATGTTAAGACAATAGCTGCGTTCCTTTTCTGCTAATTTCTACTAGTTCTTACTAGCGAAAACTTGCAACTACACTTGCTCTTCTAGAGTTTTTATAAGGTCTTCATCCATACGTTTTAGTTCAAGATTACCAAATTTACTTGATTGTTGTACACTGCATACCAAACTAGATGTTGGATATTTAAAAATTATTTCCTTTGTATACGTTTTATTTTGTACAGTGAATCCTGCTAAAGAGACTTTTTTAAAGAAGGTAAATTCACCTCCGCAAAAGTATTCCGCATTAATTAAACAACTCATTGTTACTATAGTAAAGCAATTTGCCAACTAACAGTTTGTTGCAAGTATCCGCCTTATATAGATTTAAAAGTTGGTGTAAACACCGATCTTTGTCAATTTCAATGCTTCCATCGTACTCAGCATATACAATGCATGTCACACTATTTTTTAACGCATCTCTAAATTTTCCTTCAACACGTACTGCCCCTTGATTTAATAAATTGCCGCAAGTCGCGTTATATGAATTGTCTGTTGTTAAATCGAAAGCGAGAAGAAAACACCCCTTGTCGAATAATGTCTTGGATATTTGATGATCGAAGTAATGAATACCTGTTCCTCTGAATAACGTATTGTATCCGCGTGTACTAATCGGATTTTCCTTTGAGTAGTCAAATTCGAGAGGTTGGTTTGGTATCAGTACGGTGTGTTACACCATTCACGGATAAATTGAATCTGGTAATGTTGTTATGTTTAAAGTTGAAAGGGTTCTTTGTTCTCCTGCCCGTGTAAGCATCATTGAGTTTTTGAGTGGAGTTTCCTACTAAATTACGCTAAATTTGAAAATGCAGGATTGATATTCAGCTTCTTTAAACCACTTAAAATTCTCTCCAAAAAACATGAAAAAAAAAATAAAATTAAGAATTTCACCACTATTCGAACCCACGACACTATTTCAGAGGAGATGACGCCTCAACCGTTGGAACCACAGGATTATATCGAAGAATTCGCCAATTGTTAAATAAAAACGAGCACTCTCATAAAAAAAATAGTTTATTCACAATTTTAAATCAAATGAATTAAAATGAACCCGATATAATTTTAACGACTCGCAAATTTGAATTTAATAAATGTAATTGAGTCCAATAAGAAGTTAACGAATAATTAAGTCCAAAGAATTTAACAATATAATTTAGTCCAAAAAATTTATAAATTTTAGTCTCATCATCATCATCAGGAGCTCCACAGCCTATTGTTGGCCTTGGCTTCCTCCAGCATTTGCCTCCATGATTCTCGATCCCTGGCCCGACTTCTCCAGTTTCTTATGCCCAACTGTCTCAAGTCATCCTCGACGTCATCTATGTATCTTTTCTTAGGACGACCTGGTCTCCGTTTTCCTGGTGGAGCTTTCTCCAGCACTATCTTTGTCGGGTTTCGTTCTCCACCTCGTTGTACATGACCAATCCATCGTAGTCTGTTTATTTTGATCACTTTAACAACGTTTGGAATCTTGCTGATTTCATACAACTCTGAGTTGTATCTTCTTCTCCAAACGCCCTCAACCTGTATTCCTTTGTAGATCGAACGAAGGATTTTCCTTTCGAATCTTCCTACCAATGCTTCGTCTGCGTTTTTCAATGTCCACACTTCCGAACCATATAGTAGGACAGGCCTTATTAGTGTTGTATAAAGTGCCAATTTTGTCTTCCTTGAAATATTTCTAGACATCAGGTGCTTGCGTAGACCAAAGTGGCATTTATTAGCCAGTGCTATTCGTCTTCTGATTTCGGCCGATGTGTCATTTCCTTTCGTTATAATCGTGCCTAGATATACGAATTCATCCACTGCTTCGATGTTGTAGGTGTCGATCGTTATATTTTGTCTGCTACTTCTGGTGTTTTTTGTGCACATATACTTTGTTTTGTGCTCATTTATTTCCAACCCGATTTTTTTTGCGGCTTGCTCAAGTGCTACAAAGGCCTCCTTCATGCTCTCAAATGATCTTCCAAGGATAGCAATATCGTCGGCAAAGGCTAGTATTTGCACTGACCTGTCAAAGATACACCCTGTTGTGTTAATAGATGCATCTCTTACTGCTTTTTCTAGGGCCACGTTGAATAACAAGCAGGAGAGTGCGTCACCTTGCCTTAATCCTTTATTTGTTCTGAGGGGTGGGGATAATTCACCATCAATTCTGACTTTACACCTTGCATCTTTCATCGAGATTTTTGTCAGCTCTACAAGGTGTTTTGATATTCCGAGCTGCTCCATAGCCTCAAATAACTCCTTGCGGTTCACACTATCGTAAGCATATCTGTAGTCGATGAATAGCATGTGGATGTTTATGTTAAATTCAACGGCCTTTTCTAGGGTTTCTTTGAGTACAAATAGCTGGTCTGTTGTGGATCTTCCAGGACGAAAACCGCATTAATACTCTCCTAGTATTCTTTCCACGTATGGTTGTAGTCTATTATAGAGTACACGTGAGAACACTTTGTATGTTGTATTCAACAGCGTTATTCCTCTATAGTTGCTGCAAGATAGAGGGTCTCCTTTTTTGTGTAAAGGACACACTATGCCTTCGTTCCACTCATCAGGCATTTCTTTCCGTCTCCAGATTTCCACTATTACTTCATGCAATTTTTGGATAGTTTCCTCTCCGCTTTGCTTAATGAGTTCAGTAGGTATGTTGTCAGATCCTGATGCCTTGTTATTTTTTAATGTTCGCAATGCTTGGCGTGCTTCTTCTATGGTAGGGGCTGCTGTACCATCATCCTCATTGTCCGGATTCATGTTCTGTACGTTTGGGGTACCACTGTGCTCCTGCTCTGGGGTCATTAATAGCTCCTCGAAATGCTCTGCCCATCTAGCCAATATATCGTCATGATTGCTTAATATCTCCCCACTTTTATTTTTGCACATAAATTTTATTTTGCACATAAATTTTAGTCTATTGAATATGAAATACACTTCAATTTCGATTTTAATATAAAATGTACAAAATGCCTAACCCAATAAATCTAACTCACCAAGTTTTCCTGTGATCTCTTCCGCAGTCAGTGAAAAAGTGAAAATTAACGGCTTCACTGACTATTCAGTACCCTTAGTTCTCCCTTCTAGAATTTTCCCTGTTTTTATTATACTTTCTTTTCTTTCTAGAAGTTGATTAAGTCGGCTGAAATACCTCCGACAAGAACCGATCGGGTTCCCCACTCTAATAGGCGTGTTTTTTGTAAGTTCGAAAATGTGGACTCTATTTTGTGGGATGTATTGTTTGTAAGTTGTCACCCTGCAGTGGGCATTTACTTTGTTTTGACAAGTGCGGTAAAGTGCGGTAATTAAGATTATTTATTACTTGGTGAGTTAAATTTATTGTAACAAAATTCAATTTTACTATGTTACATACTTATAATGATTATGTTTCTGGTTTTTAGGCAAAGTTCATCTCGTTTGTAGCCATTCGTGACTGGGTCATGACCTAGTTTTGGTGGATGACCTAGTTTTGGTAGTCATCGGTCTGCACCGAACAACCATTCCAAAAATTATTAAGTTCGGTAACTGTCCGATGATAATATTATCCAGTGAAAGTGTGAATGTGTTTGCGGGAATAGTATAGCTTTTAACTTCAACTCGCTTGTACGGGTATATGGCATTCGAACGCTGTAGAACTGTCTCATGTGCTAATAAAATATTCGGGTTGACGGTTACGTGGTTCATGTACATGGTTGCATCTAAGATTTTTAATTGTGGTGAGTCGGTCCCGTCCTTGGATAAAATATAAAATTCTGGTTTTTCAAGCGATAAAACTACACGTAAATCGACACCGTTTAATAGCAACTTATCCTGATTAAGCAAATCAGTATGGATTTTCCCCATCAATTCAACTAAATTACTTTTATTGAAAAGTTTCTGACGATCTAAATAGCCTTGATGTAATTCAGCGACGGGTTTATCGATATCTGCAATTTCCGTGTCATCTTTGTCAAGATACCAGCCGACTGACTCCAAATGGGTAGATGCAGCATCTTTACCATAATTTAATAAACTTTCAATATAAGCGCGATAATTGTAATTGTGGTCGGTTTGAGCAATTGGTTTTCCATTCAAATATACAGTGCATTGTCGAAATATTTAGTGTAAAATATTGTTTATTAAACCTGGTGCATCGCCATCATCTGGATAAAGTTCTTCTTTTCAATCTTTTATTTTGATTAATTGTAATTTTAAACGAAGACAGATGCTAGATAAATCACGGTATGTATCTCCATGACCCAAAGTTACAAACTCTAGAACGGAGGAGTTGTCGAATGAGGCTATTGGCTTATATGCTACTTCTTCTGTTTTCAAAATATTGCTCTGAACTGGTAGTGTGGAAAAAAGGTCCAGTTCCGATTTCATGCATTCTTTGTACGACATTATTTATCAAATATGTCCAGTATACGTTTACGTATCTTTCATTTTGTTTTCAAAACTCTTGCTGTTATTCCTTTTCTTTGATTTTTAGTTTTGCAATTTCTCGTGTGTTTAGGTGTTTTTCCACGTCTCTTGCGTTTAACAGTTGGTTTTAAATGTAAAGTTGTAAACGGATTGGGTCTTTTTATACCTGCACCGCTCATACCGTCAAACAGTTTATTTATACCTTTCTGAGCTAAATCTTGAACAGCAATTCGACCTTGTTCCTTTAAAATATCTTTAACTGATTTGTTGTTGATGTTTTTATCCTGTATTATAGCTTGTCCTGTTTTTACAGCCTGTTGTGCTAATGTTTTTAATCCTGATGTAGCTATGGGTTTTAAGTGTCGAAATAATAATGCACCGAAGAAGCTACCGATACCTCTTCCACGTTGATAAATAACTGGACCACGATATAATACTCCAATATCTGACAGGGCGCCGCCGCTTTGTATTAAATAATATAATAGGAATCCATCTCGTAATTCTATTTATACTATGCAAGAACAGCCTGTTGTGCAAATATTTATAGTTTTTATTGTCTTTTAAAATGTAGCATTACATATGTAGGAATATAACTTGTTTTAAAGTCTACTAACTCACCTTGATGATCAGTTATTTTTATAGAAATACTTTCAATAAAAGTTTTTTCAGTATTCTACATGTTCAAATCTTAATATAGTACCACACTCTTGAATCGGTATTATTCGTAGATATCTTACTAGTTTGTCGCCTATAGCTCTAGGTTGAATAATATCAGTGTATAACGCTTTATATTTTTCACAGAGCAATTTTTTGTAGTTTCTTGTGTACTTCTTGGTAATCGCAACATCAATTCTTTAATTGTTGTATCAAGAGAATTAATTTTTTCCATTATTGACATGTGCTCTTGGCGTAAGCCCGCAGTGTCAAATGACTCTTTTATTTCTGTCAACAAGGCATCAGGATTACGTTTGTTTTCAGGTGTTTGGAGAAATACATCTGTGATGAAGTTTGACAGATTATCTATGTTTGTATTAATAGGTACTGGTGTAGATAAAAATTCGCCCGAGCTTTGTTTTTCATATGGGACCTGCAAAATTTCACTGTTTTTAGTTATTTTCCGTTGCTCGGGTGCCTTTGCTTTGAGTGAATCTTTCTTTAGTGTATTCAATATTTCAAAAATTGTATTTTTAATTTCAATAATTCGTTTATGTTTTTCTTCTTCGATAAGTTTTTTATCGTCAAAGTGTAAATTGGCTAAAACCAATGTCATAAGATCTTTAACATTCAAGTGTGAGGGTAGTTTTTATTTTTATCGTAACACCCAATTCCTCCAAACGGAGTACGAATACATCATGCTTCTTTTCACTACCTTTTTTCTCTTTATTTTCAGCTGTTTTTATGCTAGCCGTTGGATGTGTGTACTTGTCTATTGTATTCTTCAAAACAGGATGTTTTCTATTCTTCCTGGGAACTTGACTAAATACATCATCAACAAAATCTTCAATTGATTCATAGTTCTTATATTTCAACACAACGTTTTCTGAAGTCTTTTTTCCTTGATATATGTGCAATATGTATTCATTTGGCTCTGGCTTATAGTTTATTTCAGGGATAACTTCATTAAAGTGGTCTTCTTCTAAGCGCTTCCACATTTTCGATTTAACATCATACAAGTACATGGTATACCATGAAGGTGTAACAGCATTAAAAAATGTTAATAAAAATGCTGAAAGGTTTATTTGTCCAGGTCTGTAACTAGCTTGTTCAAGATTTTCCGGTGTCCATTCAAGTTTTACATTTTCATTTATTTTGATGCTAAGTATTTTAAAATCCTTTTGATGCTGCTTTCTAGTTTCCTTTAACTGGTCATATTCACGCCTCACTCGTTTACGTACATTTCCCTCATTGCGCGTTTTGTTATTTCAAAATTTGGTAATGCAATTTCAGTTATTCCAACACGCCAGTTTCCATTAAACTTGCACGGTGTAGCAAGTGCATTTGAAAAAGCCGATAGGGTATTTTCTGGGTAAAATTGCATGAGTTATTACTTAAAAGACATATGTAAAAATCGTTTTCTTTTATTTCCACTGGCATCCACTGGTCACTCTGTCTAACACCGAGCTTACGTAAAGGAAATGAAAGCAAATATTGACCAGATTCTAGCGGAGAGGGTATTAATATTAGACTGTTTCTGGACTGCTTTTTGTTTTCCACTTTGTTCTAATTCTTCTATATGTTCGCTAGCTTCATCGGCAGTCATAGCCGTAGGTACAGTATACTGCGTTACACCATCCTCAGCCGTGATTATTTTATAATCCTTTTCACGTGCATTAGGTGCAGATGTTGTTCTTAGTAATTTTGGTGGTGGCCTTAGAGTTTTTGCTATTCCGCTAGCTGATAATCGTCTTTTAGCGGCTGGTGATAAAGATCTTCTTGGCGGGGTTATGTTATGGGCTTCTTCAAAGACTTCTTCTTCGCTTAGGAAATCCTTTGCTGGTGGTGGTGAGGTCTGTGTTAACACATCATCTTTAAATATAATTTTCGTTTGTGTGGTACTATCTCTTAAACTTTTTTGTTTGACATTATGTTCACGTGGCAAGTACAAATTTGTTTCTTTATCAAGGGGTCGTTTGGATTTCCTATTGTGATTTAAAAAGCTGATTTCGATAGCTATACCATTTTTCTGAATCATTCATGTCTTTATTGTGTAGTATTTTATTCATTGCTCTATCAAAAATGGACTGATTTGCGGTCATTTCAATTTCATCTTTAAGCTTATTGTAAACCTCTGGCGACAGAAGTAGCATTTTGTTAAGTCCATTATTTCTATGCATATTTTTCAATTAATGAGCCGATAACTCCTGATAGTACACTTCCTAATAAAACTGGTAAAAAACCTCCTCGTTGCACTAGTATTTTACGCTGTTTAGCAACAGATCTCTTTGCGCAAATCAATTTACGCATGTCCTTTTTATACCTACACAGTGAGTTGTAGATATTTCCATGCGGCATGTGGTTACCTTTTAAGGTGTTGAGTGTGATTTCACAAAGAGTTTTTATAACCTCAGGGTCAGCATTTTGTATGATGGATATTCTTAGATTTGGTTTAGCCTTTTTAAGCACGTATAGCATATGCTTGTTGTCCCTTAATCGATTCATTCGTGACATCATTCTTACCATTTAAAGAGTTTTGCGGGCAAAAACAGGTTACAAAGTGTTTATTAAATATATCAGTACGAAATCTTAAGACGTCGTTAATGTCCTGAGTTAAATCAACTAGCAAATACCCGTAAGGCATTCGAGTTATCTCTTTATATATTCTCACAAGTTCTAAACTATTTTCTGGGTAAATTTGTCGGGCCAGATGTGTAAATTGACTTTTATCCCGAGGGTTTTTAAATACAACAAGATATTTACAATTGAGCGATATGTCGCGACTGAATTTTCCTTGATGAAATACGTTTTGTGTCACAAGAATTACTGAGAAATTACGATGATGAGAGCCCTTAGTGAAAAGTTCACAAACTTCTTTACTATATGCATTTAACATCATGTCATCTATAACAATCAACGTTGGCTCGTTTACGTGATTTACAAACTCCTCCGGTATAGCGTTTAAATATTCAATATTTTGTAGTTTAATATCCGTTGGCAGTGCACCGTGTTCTGCATTACACCATATAATTTTTCTAATTTGTGGATATATAAATACCTTATTAGTATTAAGAAGATTTTTTATAAATGTTGTTTTCCCGCAATCATCATTGTAAATGGGTGATTAAACTTGATCATTTTTGCTTTGTATATAAACTGATCATTCAACCGCAGGTATTTATACATTCCGTACAATGAGCAGAGGGCAGATAATCAACGAACTGCATAAACCAGTGCGAAAAAATTTTAAACATCAACATGTCACTACCAAAGGTAGAAATGATTTGTGGCAGGTAGACTTGGTCGAAATGGGTTCTTACTCATCAGAAAATCAGGGGTTTCGTTTTCTTCTCACTGTAATTGATACCTTTTCAAAGTATGCATGGACACGGCCTTTAAAATCTTTAAAGGCATCAGAAGTTGTAAAAGCAGTGACGTCGATTTTTAATACAGGACGCATTCCAAGAAACTTACAAACCGATGATGGCAAAGAGTTTTTTAATAAACCGTTTCGTCAACTGATGAAAGATTACGAAATAAACCATTATTCCAGCTACAGTACTTTGAAAGCCTCAATTGTAGAAAGATTTAACAGAACGTTGAAAAATATGATGTGGAAAGAATTCAGCATGAATGGCAATTATCACTAGATTAGCATGTTGACCAAGTTGACAGACGACTACAATACAACAAAACATCGTACGATTAAGATGAGACCTGTAGATGTTGGGCTGGATAACGAGAAACGTTTATTATCTGTGTATAAACCACCTAAAATAAAATCAAAGTCTAAATACAAAACAGTTGATTTTGTTGGTATAAGTAGACATAAACATGTATTCGAAAAAGGCTATACTCGTACACCTAATTGGTCCACAGAGATCTTTAAAATAAAAGAAGTTAAACCTGTTTACCCGACAACATATATTCTCGAAGATTACCAAGGAAATATAATTCAAGGTAGGTTTTATCAACCAGAAATAGCTCCTGTGAAAAGCGCTGATGTTTATTTAGTAGAAAAGGTTATAAAAAGACGCGGTAATCAAATTCTAGTGAAGTGGCTTGGTTTTCCATCAAAACACAATACTTGGATTAATATAAAAGACGTGATATAAAACCTGTTACACTCATTCAAAGTGTTAAACTTGAAACAAGAATACGATCGTTTGAAAACATTCGATAATCTAGCAATAGACTTAGATACAGCAGACCAGCTAGCGAAAAGTGGATTTTTTTACACAAACATCAAAGACCGTGTTCAATGTTACTTTTGTTCTCTGCAGATAAATGCTATGAGTTGCGCATCGGATGTAGATTTCGATCATAGACATCGTTCTCCACTCTGTATATATGCTAATAGGATAGACGAATGCGGACGATTCAAAGATAAACTAGCACCACTTACAGAACAGCCTAAATCAAAAACCATACTTTGGACTTTCAACACTTTGAAGTTTTTAGCTGGTATTTTATTTGTTCTAGCAATTCATTATTTTTTCCATGAGCAGATATGAGGGAGAAAATAAGTTTCAATGAATGCCCACAAGTTAAATATATGGTAGTATGGAGTTTCGCATACAGACAAAGTAGGAAAGGACCATGGGAGCAGTACGTAGTAGATACATTTAGGTTTAAAACAGAATTTCACAACTGAGTGTAATAATAAATCCGGTTTTAGAGAGTAAAATAAAAATGTTTAACAAGTACCATATTGTTTTTATTATGATCACTCCCTAGTCGTTTTTCAGGTTTCGCTTTGAGCTACTATAGGAACCAATGCTTGCAGAATGAAAGTACCACCACAACGGCCCATTAGTTTTTTTTTTTTTTTTTTTTTTTTTTTTTTTTTTTTTTTAAATAAGCATTTTTATTTTCGTATCTTATATCTAACATACTAAAAATGTAGCTAATGCTTAAAGCTACTTATTCTATCCTATTCTAAACTATCTAACTTACTGACCCTCAGCAGGCGCTCTAAATTACTCACTATCTTATCTAGCTTATGCCTTTCGGCTAAAAACTTATAATTTTTTTTTTCCTTTAAGGATCTTTATTTTATTTTTTGCTTACTTCTAAGAAAATTTAGTGGAAAGTAAAAACTTAGAAACTATGTATATATATTCTTTTGTATAAAATAAAACTTAGACTACTTAACTTACTTAGCCTAACTAGCCTAGTTATCTGGGCAGGAGCCAGCAGAAGCAGTGTCGATTCAGCTGGCCCCCGTCCAGGCGAAGGGGTTCCATGGACTCGAGATGTGTTAAGCGTTAAGAGTTCATGGAAGCCCACCCTACTCCCCTAATAAAACATAAATCTTAAGCTATTTTAATGCTAAAAAGAGACTATCTGGGCGGGGACAGCGGAGGTGTTACTGCCTCAGGTGGCCTCCGTCCAGGCGACGGGCTTCCATAGATCCGAGTTTGAGAGAACAACAGGGGTTCATGGAAGTCCGCACCGTTAACCTAACTTACTTAGCCTATATTTATTACTTCCGTAAAAACTAGAGCTAAATCCTATATAGCCTAGGCTACTCCTTAAAAATAAACTAGTCTATAAGTAATACTAATCTATATTATTTGATAGGGCGAATACGCAACATTTAAACGTCCTCCAACCACCAGTACCAACTACTAGCATTGGAGGCGTCTTTTTTATCTCTTTCCGAGATCCGCGTGCTGAACCTCAGGAGATCCTGAACCTGCATTTCTTCCTGGCTGAACGCATAACGTTTATCGCACGCGTTGCGATTTAAGTGATAGAAGAGAGGAACCCCTGATCTATCCTGTACCAACTGCTTGGAATCCAGGTATACAAATGCCTCTGGGGGAATATAGCCGCGTTCACAAGCTGCTCTGTGGTAAAGTGTGTTCGGGTAGAACGCTCCCCGAATAAGTGGATTGCTGCTTTCCATCGCTCTAGCAACGTGGTTTCGAATCAACTTGATTATGAAGTTGTCGATCCTATTAACAAATGCTTTGTCATACAGGACATTGTTGGCGTGAAACTTAGTGAAGCCAGATTCGGGCGTTCGATACAAGCTTAAGCACGCCCTTAGGCATTGTCTTTCAAAGACCCGAAGCTTTTCCATGTATGAAGGAGATATGTTGAACCATACTGGGCAACCGTAGGTCAAAATCGGTCTGACCAAGGCTTGATAGCAGCTCACTTTGACACGTGGGCCAAGGTGTTTGCTATAAAAAAGGCTTTTTGTCATGTGGAACGCCTTGTTTGCTTTGGATAGAGCGGCACCTACATTCTTATTGAAATATAAGTGTTGGTCCAGCCAAAGCCCAAGGTATTTCACTACCGATTTGTTTTCCAATGCTTGTCCAGCATTGCTCGAAATTCGGAAGTTTTTCCAGTTCCTCCTCACATCGCGTGAAGCTTTGTTTAGAGTAGTCCGGAAAAGGATCGACTTGCATTTGCTAAAGTTGATCTTCAACTTCCAATCATTACTATAGCGTTCGATTGTTTCGAAATCACGTTGCAGAAGCGTTTGGATTACTTCAATCCTCGGCCCTGTCCTGTACATAATCAGGTCATCCGCATACGCTATCGCGGAGCGGAGTGAACGTATAAGGTCACTCGTGTAGATATTAAACAAGAGCGGCGAATTTACCGCACCCTGTTGCAAACCATTTTTAATGTCAAAGGTCCTACTTGAAGTGAAGTCCCCACTTTTGACGATGAACTTCTTTTTTGAAATCATGTTGTAAATCATGTATAGCAGAGGCCCATTCATGCCGTATGTGACTAACTTGTAGAGAAGACCTTCGATCCATACTGTATCGAACGCCTTCTCAAGGTCAATCAGACATGCTCCTGTACACTGGCCTTTCATGAAGTTCCACTGTATGTCTGATACCAGTTTCGACGCGGCATGAATAGTGTCATGCCCCGCCCGAAATCCGAACTGGTTATCAGGAATTATTTTCTTGTCCTCAACCCATTTAGATAATGATCTATTGACCACTCTTTCAAACACTTTGCTGATGTTCGGAAGTAAACTTATTGATCGAAGATTCGCAGGGTTACTTTTGTTTTTGCCTTTTTTTGGAATCGGATACACCACTGCTGTTTTCCAATGGTCTGGAAAATGAGCATTGTTTAACGCATTGTTAAACAAAGTGGTGTATATATCGATGGCTACTAGGGGCAAATGCTTTAGGACAATGTTCGGGATACCGTCAACACCTGACGACTTCTTACTATTTAACTGACGAAAAATTAGCATGAGCTCGACTTTTCCAATGAGACCGGGGTTCGCTTGTGCCTCTGGGATATCATTTGCTGGGCAGTCTTCATCGAATTCGAGAGTTGCTCGATTCTCGGTTTTCCAAGCTTCGATTTCATTGGATATTCTGAAGTGGTTCAGCAAAGCCCTATTATCAAGGTCAGAATTCGCGTGGACAGAAGTGTTCACGGAATAAATTCCCTGGTAATAGCTCCCCACAAAATCCACTTTCTCCTGCTCGTCTTCTATATAATAATTGTCGTCAACGCGACTAGTTTCCTCTGGGTCTATGCCAGCAGATCTCATAAGCTCTTCGTTAGGCAGAGTCCGAGGTATATGTAACTTATCCAACCGGTTATGTGTTTTGCTCCGAAATATTTTATTTATCGGCGGGAACATGCTCGCGCTATTAGATTGAATAGCACGAATCTTGTTGTTCCAGTACAGATTCACAGACTGTGAGTATTGTTGCTTTAAAAGCTGTTGGAGATTTTTCATAACCGACTTTAGAGTTACAACCTCCGGACTCTGTGCCCATTAGTGCGCAGAGGTAAATGACCACGCGTCAGCTTTGCAGTCATGCGCACTTTCCACTCTCGCTTTTTCTTCCACTCCACACCTGTCGAGTCCCCCAGACAAACCAAGCCCCTGCCGAGTCCCTCGCCGCACCCGCAAACCAAACTAGAGGCCGCCTGTCAATCAAAGTGACATAAACAAAGCCATCCGCGAGTGAACACCTGCGAATCAAACTAGAGGCCGCCTGTCAATCAAAGTGACATTGCTGAGGCCCCAGTCGAGGACCCCGCCGCAGCCCCGCCGAGCCCGCCCCTCCCACTGAGCCAAGCCACCGACCGACCTGACCCAGTTCCCAGACTCGTCCACGGCCAAGGCCAATCACCTTGACTAGAAGCCGTCGTAGATACTGGAAGTCCAATTAGTACAATTCTGGAGCAATGGGCACGAGCATTCGCCATCGAAGAATATACTGACGGCATTGGGTATTTTGGAGTTAATCGCTCGCCAATAAAAATATTAGGAGTTGTTAACACTACCGGCAGGACAAATAATGTTTCATTCGGATACATGTGGTCGAGGATGAAGCAATGTCTACTCCAATACTATTAGGAAGAGATTTTGTTAGAAGTAAGGACATCTCAGTGAAAGTTAATAAATATTGTGTTACAGTTACTGAAGATGATAACGATGCTAAATTAATAGATTTGCTCAATATCTATTGTAAGGGAAGAAGAAACAAAATCAAATAATATATGTAAAATAGATTTAAGGAATTTGAATTGTGAAAAAGAAAAAATAAAGAAGAAATTTGAGTTTTATGAAAAGAATTTAAATTAAAATAATAAAATTATAAATAATAATGTTAAATTGAAAATCCATTTAAAGAAGGATGAGCCATTTTTTAGTAAGCCCCGTAGGATTTCGTATAAGGAAGGGAAGGAATTAGGTAAAATTATAGGACAGTTATTAGATGATGAAATAATTAGGCCAAGCACATCAGCTAATTGTAGCCCAGTAGTGTTAGTAACAAAAAAAAAAAAATTGGCAGTTATAGGGACTGCCGATAGAAGTGAAAACTTAGAACTTAGATATTGAAATTCGATTCTTTTGAAGTAATACAAAATTCTATATTTCTTGAAAGGACTAAATCTTTTTGATTGCAGTATTTTCATTAGGACATTAACCAACTTATTAAAATATGTAGCACAAGTAACTGCGTCTTCATTAATAAGTGTACTTTTTTCTATAAAATTTAATGCTGCTGCATCTTCAACCGATATCTCAGAATTATTTTTTAAATTATGTAATAATTGTAGCAATTTTGACCATCCTATTTCATTAGCACTTATTGTAAAAAAGATACAATCGGGTTATGGTAACTAAAGTAAGAAATGAAAATGTTTGATTCAAATTTATCTAAGTATCGCGTAAAAACCGCATCGATCGTCGTTTTATATTTGGTTAGATGAACCAAGAATAGTAAACTATGCATCAAATCCTCAAAATATTCTTCCACGTGATGCTCAAAATAATATTCAAAGCCTATGTTCTCAACATAACCTATCTGTACAAACACACTTTTCTTTCCAACAAAATTCCAGTGCCCATCGAGAATTTCAAAAAGATTTTCTTGAAAATGATTTTGGCCATGTTTGTGACATTTGTGATACACTGTGGTTTAAAAAAGATTTGAAAATTTTTGTCAATAACGATATGACTCCCAATATTCAATTTATAAGAACTAGTGAGATAAAAATTTGCTCAACTTGCTTGACAACAATTAATAAGAATCGTGTTCCACCACTTTCGGTATATAATGGATTTAAATATTCTCCACTTCCGGAAAATCTAAGAAATTCTCCATTAGATTTGATCACAGAAAAACTTACATATATCTCCAAGAATACCATTCATGCAAATTCGAAGACAGGAAAACAGATATTTAACACATCAGTCAAAATGACTGGTTTTATATTTTCATTTTCGATACTTAATTGAATAATAGTAGGCGGATGAGATTTATTTTTTTATTCAAAATCAAAAAGTTTTTGATTATAATCGATTGAGCGCGTGCGCCAGTCATGAGCATGTCGGTGACGCGAACCCATAACATTTTCCCCTATCAAAAAGTGCCCAACGCGGCTAAAGAAGTTTTCACTTCAAAAAACGGGTGAGTTTAGAATGTGCATAGATTACCGGCAACTAAATAAAATTACTTTTAACGAACATTTCCCAATTCCTTTAATTGAAGATCAACTTCAATCATTGCAGGGTAAGAAATATTTTTCGAATTTGGATTTGAAAAATGCTTTTTATAATGTTGAAGTTGGAGAACAGTCTATCCCCTACACTTCATTTGTAACACCGTATGGTCAATACGAATTTCAGCGTATGCCTTTTGGATTAGTTAATGCGCCATCGGTCTTTCAAAGATATATTTCTGATTTGTTTAGTCAATGGAGGAACATTTAGAAATTTTAGAAAAAGTTTTGAGTATATTAGCTGATAATAATTTAGAGTTGCGAATTGACAAGTGTCGGGTCGCCCAAACCAAAATAAGTTACTTAGGTAATGAAGTTAGTCCTGAGGGTATTAGGCCAAATAGGAAAAATGAGGAAGCTATATTAAATTTTCCTATGCCAAAAAGTACTAAGGAAGTACACAGTTTTAATGGCATGTGTTCTTATTTTAGGAAATTTATAAAAGATTTTTCTGTTATTGCCAAACCATTGTACGATTTATTAAGGAAAAATGTGACATTTTCATTCGATGAAAAGTGTATAAAGAGTTTTCAGATTCTAAAGGAAAAACTTATAGAGGAGCCAGTTTTATCATTAAATTCTCCAAAAGATGAGACCGAACTGCATTGCGATGCAAGTTCGTTGGGGTTAGGAGCTATATTGATGCAAAAGAAGAAGGATGGCAAGATGCATCCTATTTTCTTTTATAGTAAAAGAACGACACCTGTAGAGGCAAAGTATCATAGTTTTGAGTTGGAGACTTTAGCGATAATATATGCTCTACAGAGATTTAGACCATACCTTCATGGGCTGCGATTTAAAATAGTGACTGATTGTAATTCGCTGACGCTTACCCTTAATAAAAGAGAGATTAACCCTAGAATAGCAAGATGGGCTCTTGAATTGCAAAATTATGATTATGAAGGGATTCACAGAGGATCCGAAAAGATGAAGCATGTCGATGCTTTAAGTAGGGCTCATAACATACTGGTGTTTGAGGGTAATACATTAGAACAAACATTAGGATTGCACCAATATGAAGACAAAGAAATTATTAGCATTCGTGAAAAATTAGAGCTAAAAGAAGATCAGAATTTCGAAATGCGTAATGGATTAGTATATCGCAAGACGAATGATAACCGACTATTGTTTTATGTGCCATCATCATTGATTGACAATGTTATTAGAACCTGTCATGATGATATGGGACATTTTGCGACTGATAAAACAGTCGATACAATTTTAGCAAACTATTGGTTTCCGAACGTTAAGAGAAAAGTTCAGGATTACATATCAAGATGTTTAAAGTGTTTAGTGTTCCAACCGAATAGTGGAAAGACTAGTGGGAGTTTACATTCGATACCCAAAGGAGTAGAGCCAGTTGATACGATTCATATAGACCATTCTGGCCCTTTAGAGAAATCCAAGTTTGGATATAAGTTTATATTTGTCATCGTTGATGGGTTTAGTAGATTTGTGAGATTGTACCCCACTAAGACTACTAATACAAAGGAAGTTATCAGATCCCTTAGAGATTATTTTAGATCATATAGTCGACCTAGTAGAATTATTTCAGATCGAGGAAGTGCCTTCACTTCGAAAGACTTCAAGTCGTTTAATGAAGATTCTAATATTAAACATGTTTTAGTAGCGACCGGCTGTCCCCAAGCGGAAGTTATAAGCAGTGTGACAGTTTTGTAGAGATTAGGATGAGAGCATTTAGATTGAGTTGTTAGAAGTTTGTTTAAGATTGAATAAATTATGTTTATTAGAGTTTCTGAGTGACTATGAGTAAACTATTAATAGTTTTTAGGGTATGTTTGGAAAATTAGAGGGGTTTAGTTAAGTGAACTTAGTCGAGGGCGACTAATGTGTCAGAATGGCCGAAATTGTAGTCATTTTGAGGTATTTTAAAGAAACAAACTTAAATAAAAATTGCCCCTTTTATAAAACTCCAATTTATTCGAGACACTGGTGTAAACAACAGTAAATTATTATCAAGCATCACCCCATCATTAGAAGTACGAAGAAGTACATAAATAGTAATTAGGAAAAACATCAGGCGATGCTCGTGTGTCTCCTTTACCCTTAATTAACTTGTCTCACTTGTGTCTGCGCCAAGGGCTTAAGCCATGTACGGCGAAGCAAGTGTGGAATGATTATGTGTATGTAAGAGAAGCTTTGAGAATCATTAGTAGGATTCGAAGTTGTGAAATTAGTTATTAGACAGTTGTGAAGGAAGCAGGTTCATCCTGCGAATTTGAAGAATAAAGTTAAAATAGTAGGTAGTGAGTTTCATTTTAAAAACAAGAGGAAGTTTTAAAAGCAGAAGAACGTCAGAACGCGCACTTTTATGAAAAAGGAAAACCCCCTACAAATCGGTAGTTGAAAATTCTTTTTTCATCAGTCAAGTCTCTTCCTGGATATGGTCTCATGACTTTTTTCAAAGACAAAAAAGGTCAACCTGGTCCTTCGAAGAGGACTTCGGGTCAAGAGTCTCACTTCCCATTTAGCCAACAGAGAGTGTTCAATTCTTTCACAGCAAGGCATTTTCCTTGGTTATCCTTTGAATTATGTCTGCTCAGAGTCCAATCACCGAATCACCTTTAGGGCGTTTAATGTTTTTTTATTACAGATGGATAACATTAATTCACGAAGAACGTTTAATTACGCACTTTTCGGAATCACTTTCGGAAGCTTGGTCATTCGGCTACAGTGTACATTCATCAACCTGAAACATCATCATATCTGGCCAAGATCACCACATCAACCATCACCATATTACATCGTCATTGATATACTAATATAATTTAAGTTTATTATAATTGATTTATTTATAGGTTATGTTAATAAAATGAAAATATATTTAAGTGAATTTACTATTGTTTACAATGGACGTTTCGACATTGATATTTATGTCATCTTCAGCTACAAAAATTATAAAGTTACAATACAAAGAATTAGATGATGATGACTCACCAAAAAGAGCATAATTACGTTCTTAAGAACAGTATTTGCTCTTCCCTTAAAGAGAATTATCACAATTGGATTTTAAACTTAACCGATACACAAATCGATGATAGAGTTTTAACTATCCTATCATTAGGTCCCAATTTTAGCTACAAATCCCTTAACATTGACCATATTAAAAAATCTATCCTTGAAACATACATAAATCTATCTTTAGCAATTGACAGAAGTAATATCACTAACAAAGACGTTATTAAACATAAAATTTCCAAATTTTTAGATGTTCGTTTTAAAGCACTTACCGTGGAATGGGGTTAGTTTGATTCACGGGGTAACATTGATAAAAACTTTATATTTTTTTAAAACAGGAATTGTTTAATTTCTGAACGCAACCGAAAAATTTCGTCTTTTGCGTTGGCAGCACTGAATGTCACTCTTTGACATTGCCCAAGCGCTGCACGTACAAACAGATCGCTACCGGAGATTTTCATAAAAAACTGATATTATTGTGTTTAAAGTATTTTAGGGGTTAAAATAACTTCCAGGGTACCAGATTGGATATGAAAGTTGCTAGAAAAAAATGATAGTTTATGTTGTTATGTTTTTAATTAGCTTGAGAAAGAAGTTTTTTTTGTATTCTAACCTCTAAAATTTCATTCAGTGGAGGTTTATTTTCTATACGGGGTGTCATTGATCACAGGCATGGGGTCACTTTGGTCATTGATCAATCTCACCCATGACCTAGCAATTTTGCTGTTTGTGCTTTTTTAACATAAATTATCAATATATTTGCAATGATGGCTGCTTTATATGCTTTTTTTTACTTTCAGTGCTATGCCAAGAACATACATGAAGCGTTTAGGCGCTCGCGCCTATCGGAATTATAATGACGACGTGCTAGAACGAGCACTAACTGCAGTTGTAGAAGGTCGTATGACCTTACGTGGGGCTTCAGAGAAATTTAAAATACCGTATGGTACGATACCGGCAAATACCACGGAAAATTTATAAAAAAGCCGGGTGCTCAGCCAGTATTTTCTGAAAATGAAGAGAAATCTATATTGAAAGCTTGTGCCAAATGTTTTGAATGGGGATATCCCCCTACAATCTTAGATTTGCGCAGGTTTGCTAAAATTCTTTTAGACAGACAAGGCAGAACAGTTTCGAAATTTAAAAACAACCTGCCTGGACAAGACTGGGAATACTCGCTACTGAAGCGACACAAAAACGAATATTCTAAACGGGTTGCTACTAATATCAAACGAGCTCGAGCTGCAGTATCTCCTGAAAGGATCGAGGAATATTTCAACAACCTTGAAAGAACTGTGGAAGGTGTGCCTGACTCGAATATTTTCAATTACGACGAGTCGAACTTAAGTGATGATCCAGGGAAGAAGATAGGGATATATCCGGTTTTAGAGAGTAAAATAAAAATGTTTAACAAGTACCATATTGTTTTTATTATGATCACTCCCTAGTCGTTTTTCAGGTTTCGCTTTGAGCTACTATAGGAACCAATGCTTGCAGAATGAAAGTACCACCACAACGGCCCATTAGTTTTTTTTTTTTTTTTTTTTTTTTTTTTTTTTTTTTTTTTTTTTTAAATAAGCATTTTTATTTTCGTATCTTATATCTAACATACTAAAAATGTAGCTAATGCTTAAAGCTACTTATTCTATCCTATTCTAAACTATCTAACTTACTGACCCTCAGCAGGCGCTCTAAATTACTCACTATCTTATCTAGCTTATGCCTTTCGGCTAAAAACTTATAATTTTTTTTTTTCCTTTAAGGATCTTTATTTTATTTTTTGCTTACTTCTAAGAAAATTTAGTGGAAAGTAAAAACTTAGAAACTATGTATATATATTCTTTTGTATAAAATAAAACTTAGACTACTTAACTTACTTAGCCTAACTAGCCTAGTTATCTGGGCAGGAGCCAGCAGAAGCAGTGTCGATTCAGCTGGCCCCCGTCCAGGCGAAGGGGTTCCATGGACTCGAGATGTGTTAAGCGTTAAGAGTTCATGGAAGCCCACCCTACTCCCCTAATAAAACATAAATCTTAAGCTATTTTAATGCTAAAAAGAGACTATCTGGGCGGGGACAGCGGAGGTGTTACTGCCTCAGGTGGCCTCCGTCCAGGCGACAGGCTTCCATAGATCCGAGTTTGAGAGAACAACAGGGGTTCATGGAAGTCCGCACCGTTAACCTAACTTACTTAGCCTATATTTATTACTTCCGTAAAAACTAGAGCTAAATCCTATATAGCCTAGGCTACTCCTTAAAAATAAACTAGTCTATAAGTAATACTAATCTATATTATTTGATAGGGCGAATACGCAACATTTAAACGTCCTCCAACCACCAGTACCAACTACTAGCATTGGAGGCGTCTTTTTTATCTCTTTCCGAGATCCGCGTGCTGAACCTCAGGAGATCCTGAACCTGCATTTCTTCCTGGCTGAACGCATAACGTTTATCGCACGCGTTGCGATTTAAGTGATAGAAGAGAGGAACCCCTGATCTATCCTGTACCAACTGCTTGGAATCCAGGTATACAAATGCCTCTGGGGGAATATAGCCGCGTTCACAAGCTGCTCTGTGGTAAAGTGTGTTCGGGTAGAACGCTCCCCGAATAAGTGGATTGCTGCTTTCCATCGCTCTAGCAACGTGGTTTCGAATCAACTTGATTATGAAGTTGTCGATCCTATTAACAAATGCTTTGTCATACAGGACATTGTTGGCGTGAAACTTAGTGAAGCCAGATTCGGGCGTTCGATACAAGCTTAAGCACGCCCTTAGGCATTGTCTTTCAAAGACCCGAAGCTTTTCCATGTATGAAGGAGATATGTTGAACCATACTGGGCAACCGTAGGTCAAAATCGGTCTGACCAAGGCTTGATAGCAGCTCACTTTGACACGTGGGCCAAGGTGTTTGCTATAAAAAAGGCTTTTTGTCATGTGGAACGCCTTGTTTGCTTTGGATAGAGCGGCACCTACATTCTTATTGAAATATAAGTGTTGGTCCAGCCAAAGCCCAAGGTATTTCACTACCGATTTGTTTTCCAATGCTTGTCCAGCATTGCTCGAAATTCGGAAGTTTTTCCAGTTCCTCCTCACATCGCGTGAAGCTTTGTTTAGAGTAGTCCGGAAAAGGATCGACTTGCATTTGCTAAAGTTGATCTTCAACTTCCAATCATTACTATAGCGTTCGATTGTTTCGAAATCACGTTGCAGAAGCGTTTGGATTACTTCAATCCTCGGCCCTGTCCTGTACATAATCAGGTCATCCGCATACGCTATCGCGGAGCGGAGTGAACGTATAAGGTCACTCGTGTAGATATTAAACAAGAGCGGCGAATTTACCGCACCCTGTTGCAAACCATTTTTAATGTCAAAGGTCCTACTTGAAGTGAAGTCCCCACTTTTGACGATGAACTTCTTTTTTGAAATCATGTTGTAAATCATGTATAGCAGAGGCCCATTCATGCCGTATGTGACTAACTTGTAGAGAAGACCTTCGATCCATACTGTATCGAACGCCTTCTCAAGGTCAATCAGACATGCTCCTGTACACTGGCCTTTCATGAAGTTCCACTGTATGTCTGATACCAGTTTCGACGCGGCATGAATAGTGTCATGCCCCGCCCGAAATCCGAACTGGTTATCAGGAATTATTTTCTTGTCCTCAACCCATTTAGATAATGATCTATTGACCACTCTTTCAAACACTTTGCTGATGTTCGGAAGTAAACTTATTGATCGAAGATTCGCAGGGTTACTTTTGTTTTTGCCTTTTTTTGGAATCGGATACACCACTGCTGTTTTCCAATGGTCTGGAAAATGAGCATTGTTTAACGCATTGTTAAACAAAGTGGTGTATATATCGATGGCTACTAGGGGCAAATGCTTTAGGACAATGTTCGGGATACCGTCAACACCTGACGACTTCTTACTATTTAACTGACGAAAAATTAGCATGAGCTCGACTTTTCCAATGAGACCGGGGTTCGCTTGTGCCTCTGGGATATCATTTGCTGGGCAGTCTTCATCGAATTCGAGAGTTGCTCGATTCTCGGTTTTCCAAGCTTCGATTTCATTGGATATTCTGAAGTGGTTCAGCAAAGCCCTATTATCAAGGTCAGAATTCGCGTGGACAGAAGTGTTCACGGAATAAATTCCCTGGTAATAGCTCCCCACAAAATCCACTTTCTCCTGCTCGTCTTCTATATAATAATTGTCGTCAACGCGACTAGTTTCCTCTGGGTCTATGCCAGCAGATCTCATAAGCTCTTCGTTAGGCAGAGTCCGAGGTATATGTAACTTATCCAACCGGTTATGTGTTTTGCTCCGAAATATTTTATTTATCGGCGGGAACATGCTCGCGCTATTAGATTGAATAGCACGAATCTTGTTGTTCCAGTACAGATTCACAGACTGTGAGTATTGTTGCTTTAAAAGCTGTTGGAGATTTTTCATAACCGACTTTAGAGTTACAACCTCCGGACTCTGTGCCCATTAGTGCGCAGAGGTAAATGACCACGCGTCAGCTTTGCAGTCATGCGCACTTTCCACTCTCGCTTTTTCTTCCACTCCACACCTGTCGAGTCCCCCAGACAAACCAAGCCCCTGCCGAGTCCCTCGCCGCACCCGCAAACCAAACTAGAGGCCGCCTGTCAATCAAAGTGACATAAACAAAGCCATCCGCGAGTGAGCACCTGCGAATCAAACTAGAGGCCGCCTGTCAATCAAAGTGACATTGCTGAGGCCCTAGTCGAGGACCCCGCCGCAGCCCCGCCGAGCCCGCCCCTCCCACTGAGCCAAGCCACCGACCGACCTGACCCAGTTCCCAGACTCGTCCACGGCCAAGGCCAATCACCTTGACTAGAAGCCGTCGTAGATACTGGAAGTCCAATTAGTACAATTCTGGAGCAATGGGCACGAGCATTCGCCATCGAAGAATATACTGACGGCATTGGGTATTTTGGAGTTAATCGCTCGCCAATAAAAATATTAGGAGTTGTTAACACTACTGGCAGGACAAATAATGTTTCATTCGGATACATGTGGTCGAGGATGAAGCAATGTCTACTCCAATACTATTAGGAAGAGATTTTGTTAGAAGTAAGGACATCTCAGTGAAAGTTAATAAATATTGTGTTACAGTTACTGAAGATGATAACGATGCTAAATTAATAGATTTGCTCAATATCTATTGTAAGGGAAGAAGAAACAAAATCAAATAATATATGTAAAATAGATTTAAGGAATTTGAATTGTGAAAAAGAAAAAATAAAGAAGAAATTTGAGTTTTATGAAAAGAATTTAAATTAAAATAATAAAATTATAAATAATAATGTTAAATTGAAAATCCATTTAAAGAAGGATGAGCCATTTTTTAGTAAGCCCCGTAGGATTTCGTATAAGGAAGGGAAGGAATTAGGTAAAATTATAGGACAGTTATTAGATGATGAAATAATTAGGCCAAGCACATCAGTTAATTGTAGCCCAGTAGTGTTAGTAACAAAAAAAAAACGGGTGAGTTTAGAATGTGCATAGATTACCGGCAACTAAATAAAATTACTTTTAACGAACATTTCCCAATTCCTTTAATTGAAGATCAACTTCAATCATTGCAGGGTAAGAAATATTTTTCGAATTTGGATTTGAAAAATGCTTTTTATAATGTTGAAGTTGGAGAACAGTCTATCCCCTACACTTCATTTGTAACACCGTATGGTCAATACGAATTTCAGCGTATGCCTTTTGGATTAGTTAATGCGCCATCGGTCTTTCAAAGATATATTTCTGATTTGTTTAGGGATTTATTAAAAACAGGAGAAATCATGATATATTTTGACGATATGTTCTTTGGTACAGAGTCAATGGAGGAACATTTAGAAATTTTAGAAAAAGTTTTGAGTATATTAGCTGATAATAATTTAGAGTTGCGAATTGACAAGTGTCGGGTCGCCCAAACCAAAATAAGTTACTTAGGTAATGAAGTTAGTCCTGAGGGTATTAGGCCAAATAGGAAAAATGAGGAAGCTATATTAAATTTTCCTATGCCAAAAAGTACTAAGGAAGTACACAGTTTTAATGGCATGTGTTCTTATTTTAGGAAATTTATAAAAGATTTTTCTGTTATTGCCAAACCATTGTACGATTTATTAAGGAAAAATGTGACATTTTCATTCGATGAAAAGTGTATAAAGAGTTTTCAGATTCTAAAGGAAAAACTTATAGAGGAGCCAGTTTTATCATTAAATTCTCCAAAAGATGAGACCGAACTGCATTGCGATGCAAGTTCGTTAGGGTTAGGAGCTATATTGATGCAAAAGAAGAAGGATGGCAAAATGCATCCTATTTTCTTTTATAGTAAAAGAACGACACCTGTAGAGGCAAAGTATCATAGTTTTGAGTTGGAGACTTTAGCGATAATATATGCTCTACAGAGATTTAGACCATACCTTCATGGGCTGCGATTTAAAATAGTGACTGATTGTAATTCGCTGACGCTTACCCTTAATAAAAGAGAGATTAACCCTAGAATAGCAAGATGGGCTCTTGAATTGCAAAATTATGATTATGAAGGGATTCACAGAGGATCCGAAAAGATGAAGCATGTCGATGCTTTAAGTAGGGCTCATAACATACTGGTGTTTGAGGGTAATACATTAGAACAAACATTAGGATTGCACCAATATGAAGACAAAGAAATTATTAGCATTCGTGAAAAATTAGAGCTAAAAGAAGATCAGAATTTCGAAATGCGTAATGGATTAGTATATCGCAAGACGAATGATAACCGACTATTGTTTTATGTGCCATCATCATTGATTGACAATGTTATTAGAACCTGTCATGATGATATGGGACATTTTGCGACTGATAAAACAGTCGATACAATTTTAGCAAACTATTGGTTTCCGAACGTTAAGAGAAAAGTTCAGGATTACATATCAAGATGTTTAAAGTGTTTAGTGTTCCAACCGAATAGTGGAAAGACTAGTGGGAGTTTACATTCGATACCCAAAGGAGTAGAGCCAGTTGATACGATTCATATAGACCATTCTGGCCCTTTAGAGAAATCCAAGTTTGGATATAAGTTTATATTTGTCATCGTTGATGGGTTTAGTAGATTTGTGAGATTGTACCCCACTAAGACTACTAATACAAAGGAAGTTATCAGATCCCTTAGAGATTATTTTAGATCATATAGTCGACCTAGTAGAATTATTTCAGATCGAGGAAGTGCCTTCACTTCGAAAGACTTCAAGTCGTTTAATGAAGATTCTAATATTAAACATGTTTTAGTAGCGACCGGCTGTCCCCAAGCGGAAGTTATAAGCAGTGTGACAGTTTTGTAGAGATTAGGATAAGAGCATTTAGATTGAGTTGTTAGAAGTTTGTTTAAGATTGAATAAATTATGTTTATTAGAGTTTCTGAGTGACTATGAGTAAACTATTAATAGTTTTTAGGGTATGTTTGGAAAATTAGAGGGGTTTAGTTAAGTGAACTTAGTCGAGGGCGACTAATGTGTCAGAATGGCCGAAATTGTAGTCATTTTGAGGTATTTTAAAGAAACAAACTTAAATAAAAATTGCCCCTTTTATAAAACTCCAATTTATTCGAGACACTGGTGTAAACAACAGTAAATTATTATGTCCAGACAACGCCTTGATAAATTGAGGTCAATGTAAATGTATTGTGTAAAAAGGAAATACCCAAGCATCACCCCATCATTAGAAGTACGAAGAAGTACATAAATAGTAATTAGGAAAAACATCAGGCGATGCTCGTGTGTCTCCTTTACCCTTAATTAACTTGTCTCACTTGTGTCTGCGCCAAGGGCTTAAGCCATGTACGGCGAAGCAAGTGTGGAATGATTATGTGTATGTAAGAGAAGCTTTGAGAATCATTAGTAGGATTCGAAGTTGTGAAATTAGTTATTAGACAGTTGTGAAGGAAGCAGGTTCATCCTGCGAATTTGAAGAATAAAGTTAAAATAGTAGGTAGTGAGTTTCATTTTAAAAACAAGAGGAAGATTTAAAAGCAGAAGAACGTCAGAACGCGCACTTTTATGAAAAAGGAAAACCCCCTACAAATCGGTAGTTGAAAATTCTTTTTTCATCAGTCAAGTCTCTTCCTGGATATGGTCTCATGACTTTTTTCAAAGACAAAAAAGGTCAACCTGGTCCTTCGAAGAGGACTTCGGGTCAAGAGTCTCACTTCCCATTTAGCCAACAGAGAGTGTTCAATTCTTTCACAGCAAGACATTTTCCTTGGTTATCCTTTGAATTCTGTCTGCTCAGAGTCCAATCACCGAATCACCTTTAGGGCGTTTAATGTTTTTTTATTACAGATGGATAACATTAATTCACGAAGAACGTTTAATTACGCACTTTTCGGAACCACTTTCGGAAGCTTGGTCATTCGGCTACAGTGTACATTCATCAACCTGAAACATCATCATATCTGGCCAAGATCACCACATCAACCATCACCATATTACATCGTCATTGATATACTAATATAATTTAAGTTTATTATAATTGATTTATTTATAGGTTATGTTAATAAAATGAAAATATATTTAAGTGAATTTACTATTGTTTACAATGGACGTTTCGACATTGATATTTATGTCATCTTCAGCTACAAAAATTATAAAGTTACAATACAAAGAATTAGATGATGATGACTCACCAAAAAGAGCATAATTACGTTCTTAAGAACAGTATTTGCTCTTCCCTTAAAGAGAATTATCACAATTGGATTTTAAACTTAACCGATACACAAATCGATGATAGAGTTTTAACTATCCTATCATTAGGTCCCAATTTTAGCTACAAATCCCTTAACATTGACCATATTAAAAAATCTATCCTTGAAACATACATAAATCTATCTTTAGCAATTGACAGAAGTAATATCACTAACAAAGACGTTATTAAACATAAAATTTCCAAATTTTTAGATGTTCGTTTTAAAGCACTTACCGTGGAATGGGGTTAGTTTGATTCACGGGGTAACATTGATAAAAACTTTATATTTTTTTAAAACAGGAATTGTTTAATTTCTGAACGCAACCGAAAAATTTCGTCTTTTGCGTTGGCAGCACTGAATGTCACTCTTTGACATTGCCCAAGCGCTGCACGTACAAACAGATCGCTACCGGAGATTTTCATAAAAAACTGATATTATTGTGTTTAAAGTATTTTAGGGGTTAAAATAATTTCCAGGGTACCAGATTGGATATGAAAGTTGCTAGAAAAAAATGATAGTTTATGTTGTTATGTTTTTAATTAGCTTGAGAAAGAAGTTTTTTTTGTATTCTAACCTCTAAAATTTCATTCAGTGGAGGTTTATTTTCTATACGGGGTGTCATTGATCACAGGCATGGGGTCACTTTGGTCATTGATCAATCTCACCCATGACCTAGCAATTTTGCTGTTTGTGCTTTTTTAACATAAATTATCAATATATTTGCAATGATGGCTGCTTTATATGCTTTTTTTTACTTTCAGTGCTATGCCAAGAACATACATGAAGCGTTTAGGCGCTCGCGCCTATCGGAATTATAATGACGACGTGCTAGAACGAGCACTAACTGCAGTTGTAGAAGGTCGTATGACCTTACGTGGGGCTTCAGAGAAATTTAAAATACCGTATGGTACGATACCGGCAAATACCACGGAAAATTTATAAAAAAGCCGGGTGCTCAGCCAGTATTTTCTGAAAATGAAGAGAAATCTATATTGAAAGCTTGTGCCAAATGTTTTGAATGGGGATATCCCCCTACAATCTTAGATTTGCGCAGGTTTGCTAAAATTCTTTTAGACAGACAAGGCAGAACAGTTTCGAAATTTAAAAACAACCTGCCTGGACAAGACTGGGAATACTCGCTACTGAAGCGACACAAAAACGAATATTCTAAACGGGTTGCTACTAATATCAAACGAGCTCGAGCTGCAGTATCTCCTGAAAGGATCGAGGAATATTTCAACAACCTTGAAAGAACTGTGGAAGGTGTGCCTGACTCGAATATTTTCAATTACGACGAGTCGAACTTAAGTGATGATCCAGGGAAGAAGATAGGGATATATCGTAGAGGTGTCAATTACCCGGAAAAGGCGATGAATTTTTCTAAGAGTGCAACATCGATAATGATTTGTGGGTCTGCTGATGGGGTGCTTTCACCACCCTATATCATATATAAAAGTCTACACCTTTATAACACGCGGAAAGAGAGAGCTCCATGCGGTCCACCAAATTGTAATAAGCCTTGTTGCTCAGCAGGATCACGATTTAACCGTACAGTCAGTGGTTGGATGGACGCCCCAACATTCAGAGATTGGTTTGTAAGTAGTTTTTTGCCTCATGCAAAAAGATTGCCTGGACGTAAAGTTCTTATTGGTGCTAATCTTTCTTCTCATTTAGATGAAGAGGTCATAAAACTTTGTGGTGAAAATAACATTGATTTTGTATGTTTAGTGCCACATTCGACGCACTTATGCCAACCTCTGGATGTGGCGTTCTTCCGCCCAATGAAAACAGCCTGGCGCCAGCCAAGTGCTGACAAATTGGAAAATGCAAAATACTAAATTGGCAACTGTTCCAAAGGATACATTCCCGTATCTTCTGACCAAAGCTCTCGAAAAAATGGATCAAGCTAAACCGAAACCGAATTCTCCTTTTATAGACATAAGTTCCGGGATCAAACGTAATATCGTAAGCGGATTTTGTGCAGCTGGCATTTATCCTTTCAACAAACAAAAGGTTCTTAATCGCCTTCCAAGAGAACACATTGAAGAACACGAAGTTGAAAGCACTTTGACAGATTTCTCCAAGGAATCAAGATATGGAAGCACTTCAAACCAACCTGCAAGAAGAAAGAGACGTTTGGATGTAGCTCCTGGAAAAAGTATTGTAACGAGAGAGGAAGCGTCCCATTCTGAAAATCAGCAAAGTAATGAACAGAACGCCTCAGATTCCGATCATCAAGAAATGGAAATTCAAGCATTGGTTGAATCGGGTCCAGCTCAAGTCAGAGCTGCAGGTATACACAGTGAGGAAATCCGGATAGACAACTGATTGAAAATTACCCTGACGAAGATATAGTAGAATACGAAGACGAGCAGACAAAGTGCACTTTAGGAAGATTCTTATTGGTGAAATTCTTTTCTACACGTGGTAAAAAGACCTACAAATATGTTTGCCAAATTACTGAAACAGATCCTTTACTTGTAGAAGGGTTTAAATCAGCTGGACATAAAAAGAAAAGAATTCCGAATGATATTTCTGAAATAGATCACGACGATATTGTATCTTTTTTACCAAAACCTGTAGAGGAGGGTGAATTTTTTATTTTTCCATTTGAAATTAATGTTCAAGAAATGTAGATTAATTTTATTTAACATTTAAGATGTTGACTGATTAATGTTCCTAATTATGTTTTTACAATTAATATATCTCAATGAAACGTTAAAATAAAGGTGATTTTTCAAAAAGTATTTTTATTGCCTTGATCTATGTCACCCCTAAGCTTTAAAAAAATTAATATCTTTTTTTGCACTTAACCGATTTTTTTTTTGTTCTTTCGAAATAATAACGTTTAAAGGGGTTTCTTTCATTTCCCGTGAAAATATTAGGGGGTATCAAAGTAACCCCACGTACGGTTTAACATTGACCACTCACATTTATATTTTTCACCGACATATTATTTATTTAAAAAAGAATCTAATTCATTGTATCGATTGTACATATAGTAAAAACCGATATTCCAATTTTTTTTTCGTCTTCGGTACATTTGTATTTTAGAAAATACGGCCCTTTGAATTTTTAAATTGATCATTGACACCCCATTCCACCCTACACACGAAAAATTAACATACCCACAACTAGAATTATTAGATTGGTTCAAGATCAATAAAAGATTTATTAATGAACACAAAGAGCGTATAGTTATAGCAGATAAGGGAGCTAAAACTGTACTAATGTATAAACACGATTATGACACTAAAACTTTTGATATTCTCAATGACGAAAACACTTATATTAAACTCCACCGTAACCCTATTAATATTTTAGATTCAGAGTGTAGAAAATATTTGAAAGCCGGACTTAATCGTTCACAACCCTAAGGTTGGTAAGATGTACATGAACCCCAAAATCCACAAAGTTGATATTCCTCTACGTCAAATCACATCCACTATTGACACCCCTATTTACAAACTTTCCAAACATTTAAACAATATCCTATCTCAAGTTACCACTAAGCATGAATTTAACATTAAGAACTCTTTTGATCTTGTTAATGATTTTTCTGACCTTAATGTACCTAACGACTACTGTCTTGCAAGCCTAGATGTTACAGCCTTATATCCTAGTATCCCTCAAAGTTTAGTCATTGAATGTATATATATAAAGTTTAGTCATTGAATGTATATAGATGGGAAGAGATTGATCAGTTCACTCATCTTAGGCTGGCTCCACACCGAAGCAAGCAAAGAGCTTTTGCTTTAGCAATCAAACATCTCTGCTCGCTATCAACCCACACTGGAGAAAGAAAAAGAGTGGCAAAGCAAGGACCCGACTAACATCACGAAGCACAGTTTTTTGTGATTGCAAAGAGAATTTGTTTTCTTTCTCTGGTGTGGGCTTCTCCATTTAAAATATATGCAATGAAGTACATACGGTTATCTTCGTAAACACAAAGCAAAGCACATCATTTTTGCTTGCATTTGGTGTGGGTAACACCGTATACTTCCTGCGTATCTAGT
Organism: Thereva unica; assembly: GCA_949987705.1. Lineage (NCBI taxonomy): Eukaryota > Metazoa > Arthropoda > Insecta > Diptera > Therevidae > Thereva > Thereva unica. Next base: position 35,959 of record CATLJY010000444.1, on the reverse strand, counting down.
TCACGAAGCAAAATTTCTTTGCTTCTCTTTGTTAGCTTTTTCTCTGCTTGCTGGAGTGTGGACTCTCTCACATTTATTACACATATTTTATATCACAGAGCAGAAAAAAGCACTTTTCTGTGTTTTGCTTGTTTCGGTGTGGAGCCAGCCTTAGTTGTGATCAATTTGTTGATGGTATCAAATTATGTTTTAAAAATTCGATCTTTAGTCACAATAACTCCATCTACAAACAAATTGACGGATCACCCATGGGATCCAGTATTTCGAGTTCTCTTGCCGACATAGTTTTACAGAAATTAGAAAAAGAAATTATTTCTGTCCCCGAATATAAAATCTGCTATTATAAACGTTACGTTGATGATTGTTTAATTATTGCCCCTTCCAATTTGATTAATAATATACTAAACAGATTTAACAGCTTTCACCCAAGACTTAATTTCACCCTTGAAATTGAAAAAGAGAACAAATTAAACTTTTTAGATGTCACATTAATCAGAAATAACAATTGCGTTATCACCGACTGGTATCAGAAGGCTAGTTCTAGTGGTCGACTTCTAAATTTCCATTCTTATACAGATAATACTTACAAAATTAGTGTCATCAATTCTTTAGTTGATCGTGTCTTTCTCTTATCCCACCATATATTTCACCGAAAAAACTTTGAATTAGTTTATGATAGACTACTACAGAACGGTTACCCTTTTAACATTTATTAAAAAAATTTTAACCAAAAGATTACATATTTTGAAAACTAAAAACAATACAGATATTGTTGTTCATAAAAATATCACCTCTGACACTGTATTCACTATTGACCACATTACCAAATATGCCGTAAATAAAATGATTAAAAACAGCAATATTAAGATTGTTAGTTTTCCCATTTCATCTGTTAAGAGTATGTTTACTAAACTGAAAGACCGAGTACCTACCAACGAGACCAAAGATGTTATTTACCAGATAGAATGCGGCGGTTGTGACAAAATCTACATTGGTGAGACTTCTCAACCTCTTAAAAAGAGGATCTACCAACATGAGTACCATTCCAAAAGTAAAAACCAACACCATAGCGCTCTTTGTAAACATACTTATGACACTGGACATATTTTTAAATTCAAAGACACAAAAATTTTAGATTCTGACCATTATTACAACAATAGACTTATTAAAGAAACCTTTTATATTAATTACAAAAAAACATTTACTGTCAATAATCACACTGACCATAACAACAATTTAAAATTTATTAACAACTTTATTAGAAACTACCATTAATATATTTCAAATTTCACCTTACCTTTCATACCTCTCACATCCATTTTTTCCATTTTATAGCACTTGGTTGGTAATGACTTCAATTTATTTTTATTTTCATATGTTGGTACTTACCTAAGATTTCAAAGCATTTTTCGATTGTCATTCTAAGTTATATCAGTGAACATAAGGTTATTTCAAAATTTAGCAATGTCTTATTATATAAAAGTTAAAATCAAAATGTTAAATTAATATGTTTAGCTTAAGTCACCAAATTGTTCTAATGATGTATTGTTCTTTTTAATATTCCTTACCATGATTTTTAATTAATTTGTCAATATTCTTTTTGGTGAGTTTCGCACAACCTAATAAAAAAAATTTTTTTTTCATCTAATTCTTTGTATTGTAACTTTATAATTTTTGTAGCTGAAGATGACATAAATATCAATGTCGAAACGTCCATTGTAAACAATAGTATAAATTCACTTAAATATAAGGATCACAAAGACTCAGAGGTATTTTTCATTTTATTATAATTGATTTACAATTTACGATATTCATTCAAAATTTACTCTGGTAACCCCATCACCTCAATACATGCCTACGTATAAAATCGCATTCCCACTTTTATTATCGAAGCAAAGATCACTTCAAACGTGGCGGTTTTCTTTTGTATCCCCACTTGAATTAAATTCAAGCAAATTAATAAATATTGTTGCGAACGACTCGATCGCTCTCTCTTGGTACTAGATCATCAACGAGGTAAGTCGGCTTGAACCTAAGCATTTTTCCTTTCCTTCCCTTTTCTTTCCTTTTGTTGTTGGGACTCGACCATCAACAAAATTACTAATATTCCGTTTGTTTTTGGGACTCGACCATAAACAAACTATTAACTTTCCTTGTTGTTGGGACTCGACCATCAACAAATTACTAACCTTTCCTTTGTTGTTGGGACTCGACCATCAACAAATCAATCCTTGTTCCGTTTTCTCTCCCTATAATACCAAGTTCAAGGCCAACTTTAGAAATCAGGTGAGTACCTTATTCAGAGCATTGATACTACATACATATAGATTTCATTTTTTTTATACATACATATATATTTTCTCTCGCTTTTATTTGGTGATTTGGTGAAGTTAATTCCCCAACAATTTTTCTCGTTATTTTTCAATTTCAAAAGTTTTTCTTCGAATTTAGTGATCAACTTTGTAGAGATTTCTAAGCAATTCGATAATTGCTTAATTAATAACTGTAGCTTACAACGTTCATGAGGTGGTGAATCAGGTGAACACTGATTCAAATTATAGTTTACAACGTTGTTGAGGATGTGTAATAAATTTTGGGTGGATGTTCATTTTGTGTCGATTTGAATTTATAACATATTATATATCTTTTCTTTCATTGAATTTATTTTGTTGTTGAATTTTAAACTAACTAAATTAATTAACTAACCCTAACAATTATATTATATAATCATTTTAATTTGCAGAATTATTGAAATTTTTGAATTCACGTAATATTATGAATTGATTGAAGTTATTAAATAAAATTGAATTGTTCTAATTGAATTTATATCTACTCTTTTATTCAGGTGTTCGGCAATTAGAAGCCAAATGCCTTTTCCTTTATTTTCTGAAGTTTTTGTAACAAAAACAAAGAGGTCAGAGGTAAAAATTATTCTATCAGATATCGAATTCCCCATTGGAGAGTATTTCAATTCGTTATATTTTCAATCATTATTATTGATGAAACTTTTACATTTGAATTAATAAACGAACTCAATTTATAACGATAAAAATTTGTATATAGGTCGAAAGTGTTTTTGATATTACAAAGGAAAAGGAAGTCTGAAGAATTCAGTTGATCGATAGGAATTTACGAATACGAATTTTTTCATTAAGCGTTTAAATAGGAACAAAGAATGCGTTAGTTTTAAGTAGTGTAGATGATTTTAAAAAATGAAGATTTTCTTAGAAAGTGCGAATACCCAATTTTTCACTTTCACCACAAAAGGTGAAAAGGTGCAAAGCGCCCTCTTAAAAGGACTTGATACGGATTCTGACCCGCAAGAGCTCCTGAATGACCTACAGTCATTAAATGTAGAAAATTTAAAATTTACAGCCGTCAAACGCTTCAGCACGGCCCACTCGCGTTCCTCTGAGAGACAGCTGCCTATATTTCTCGTCCAATTGACTCCCGACAGTCGTCTGGAAAATTTAAAATTCATTATATATGTTAGCTTCCACGTCGTCACATGAGAGAAAATTAACAAAAAAGCTGGCATCCTCCAATGCCTGAGGTGCCAAAAGTTTGGTCATGCCGCAGCTAACTGCCAAATGGCTTTTAGGTGCGTGAAATGTGATAATAACCACAAACAAGGTGAATGTCCCTTGGGGAAAAAAAGTTGCGGACAAGAGCAAGCTGTTCTGTGTTCTCTGCAAATCTAATGGACATCCTGCTAGTTATAGAGGATGCCCTAAATATGCAGAGCTCAAGCAACGCATTAAAGCGCGAAACGATCAGGTGAAGGCTGAACAAGCAAAAAAAAAACGCAAATGTTCAAAAATTTCGTTGTCCCTGGAATTTCCTTTGCCCAAATGGCTACAGGAGCCTAGTCAACGAAACAACAAGCTCCAAAAGCTGCTCCTGGAGGGAGCTCTAGAGACGGTGATCTTAAGGCGGTTTTCTTGTCCATACAGGGGCAAATCGTACAGCTCCAGCAACAACTAAGCGAGCAAGCCGCTCGTCTAGATATAGTATACTCTGCGTTCTTTTCGACAGAAACCATCTCTGGGTAAGCTGTTTAAGGGCTTTACGCAGGGAGGACACGATCAAGGTCATTGCGGTGAACGTCAACCCGTTAATACGAAACGAGAGAAGGGCCAACCTACTAACCCTCTAGCAGAACCAAAATCCGGACGCGCTTTTGGCTAGTGATGGTATTGTTTAATTGAACTGATCAGGAACAAAAATAATGAACTGATTGGAGTCCTGAATAGCAGGTTAAAACATCGAAACAACAACCCAGGCAAAGAACTAATATCAAAAGAAGATTGTCCGACAATAATTAGTGAGAAATTGAGATTAAGGAGTTAAGGCAAAGAGTTGATTGGATTAACAAAAGCCCCGGTCAGTCACCAAGTGAATTTAATTCCTTATGAATTAGCATATCAGAGAAATTTATCTCTTCTTATAGAAACAAGATCTCAAGTACAAAGTAACCCTAGGACGGCATACCTTTTGGCCCGTTTAGACCTTACATTGGTAGTGTTACTCATGAAAAAAGCAAAAAGCCAACAATTGACCTGAGTGAGCATATTCGCAGGAAAATATTGATGTATAATTTGGGAGGCTGGCTAGGTCAGAGCCTGGATACCTAGATATACAAGAAGTATTCTTTATATCTCGAGTCATAGGAACATTGTCATCAGTTGCAAAAAATATGTAGAAATATTAATGATGCTAGATTTCTTCCCCCAATTGTTTCAAGGAGATATTTTATGCCTGGCTGAAGGAGCTGGGGGAACCCTTGATACATTGGGACAACTTTTCCCACCAACTAGGTTGGGATATATCACTTGGATCCGATCAGATATTGACCAGAGGGATGACTCATCCGATATGAGTCCTCAGGCAGCAATAGCAAGAAACAGATATGACTGTACCCGATATCAGGGGTTGTTGATGGGGGCAGACTCCAATATATTGTCCAAATCATTCAAAGTCCGGCTAGAACAATATCTCAAGCAAGTTCCATATCCCCTCTTGATAACAATGGATGCAGAGGGGGTTAAACACAGTACGAATCTTCATTTTGTGGAACATCTCGTACCAATCATTCTTAAAAACAGTGGACCGTTGGTTGTGGTATTCAAGAGGTTCTTCTCAGAGGTCATTGTGGACCAAGTTAACTTAATCATGAGAAACTATCCTTTCTTCCCATGGAAGTTTTATAAATTGTAACATGGATCGATCAGAGCCAGAATAACAATAGAAAACGTTTTCTTGTAGTTCCAGTAGAGACTCCCCGACAACTTAAGAGCTTGAATTGTTACATGTTTTCCATCCAGTGCCCCTATACAGTTGGGGAACTGCCACTTCTCACAATATTTGTGAGCAATATATTTTCACATTTCTTCATTTGGCATAGGCATTACTTCGTTTAAAAGAACGTCTATTATCGGTTTGCAGGTGTGGTGAACAATAGAAGCAGCTGTCGATTTTCCCAATCTGTCGCTGAAAGATATGGTCTTGAAGTTATCGCCAGTGGCTAGAAAGCTAAAGAAGAAATAGTGAATAAATAAAACTAATTTAATGGAGGTTAAATAAGATTCCCTGTAGGTGAAGTGGAAGACTGGAAGAAATGATGGAATTCCATGCGAGATCAACTATGTAGGTCACTTCGGAAAAGAAAAACGAAATCTGGAGAGGCTGATAAAAAACATAACAAATATAAGTATGAGGACATTCTCACATTCCTGATACCTTATCTAAGCGAAAGGGATGGCCTAACTAATGTGCCCTCAGCGGGCAATGAAGAGAATTGTGGTCCCGAAAGTACTGCCAATTCGCAGGACATACAAGACGACAAAGCAATGTCGACGAACATAACCTTGAAGATGAACCATGTACTACTAATGACACAAATACTCGGGCAACAGTTTCACTTTTATCAACTCCGAATAAGGTATCAGCAGACAGACGTAAGTTTGCCATTCCTTTGGCAAGCAAAAGGAAATTATCAGGACGTGAAGTGAAACCACAAGACTCCCCAGCAAGTCAGAGAAAAGAGGCTGAGAAAGCAAACACGGAAAATCCACAAACCAGCAACCAGGATACAGCTGATGCTTTCTTGTGTGGAATCGCGCCTGCTCTAAAAGTTCTCAATCCTATTCTGCTCAATGAAGCAAAGAGAAAATTTTTTGGTGTTGTGATGTGTCTGGGTTCATAAATCGTGCTATCGACAGTAATGAAAATGTGATTGGTATTTTTCTGGACCTGAAAAAGGCATTTGACACTGTGAATCACCAAAAGCTAATACATAAACTGGGAAAAGTGGGGTTTTCGAGGTGAGGCACTTCTCCTGTTAATGTCTTGGCCTTTTTCATAATTTCATGGTTGCGCAAATCTATCATTAGCATGGTATTCACAAAAGCAAATGTGCAACCATCATTTGTTCAAAACTGCAACCTACTTGGCAACTCATTTTGAGTGAACTTGATAATGCACTAGTCGTGTATTGCGAAGTTCCAGTTATTTAAAGCTTTCCGCTGTTTATTCCAAGTTTAATTTATTCCAACTTGTTTTCTTTCTTCATTTTTCGATCACTTAATAATTTGCTATCCTGTAGTCGGGAACATATCGTGTCAGTGCGCTCTGGTTTGCTATAAAATCTACCTCTAAAACAAAATAAATCAAAATGTCTAAAACGCATCAACTTCGATCGGGCAAAGGAAATGCTGATAGCAATACAGTTAGAAGCAATACTCCGGAGGGCAATACTCGCAGACGTAACGACACCAGCAGCAGTAATACTCCTAGGTCTACATCTGTAGCTGACCCCGAACACAGCTTCGAGCTGCTTGAAAAGAAGCTGATGTCAAGCATTAATCGGCTGCTTGATGAAAAGTTTGCTGCTTTCGATGACAGGATTAAAATCGAGCTGTCCCGGCTGTTGGCGCAAATTGACGAGGTGAGCAGCACATTTAATAATCAAATAGTAAAGCTGCGAGACGAAGTTGAGACTGTGCAGCATGACTTAGCCACAGTCTAGACTGATTTAGAATGCTGTTGCGTCAACTATTGGACGTGATCTCTCCCCATATGTCCATGTTTTCCGTCCACAACAGAGTCGTGGCTCCCCCACACAGTCTGCGACCATCAGGAAAGAGAGTTTACCTCTACTTATTGCTAAATTCCCGTCTGCCAATGAGCAACTTTGGAAACTTTGAAGAAACTAAACCTTGGGTTCGCCACTGACAGTGTGGTTCGTGTTACTGAAAGTTTGACATCGAAGAATAACGACATATATCAGACGGCACGTAAACTTCTTAAGAGGAATCTCGTCACCTCTGTATTTACCAGGCGTGGCCATGTTTATGTCCAATTCGAACGTAATCAGCAGCCACGTAGATTCACTGTTACAGTAAAGCCTATCATATGATCTCCCATTTAAAATCCTGTAATATGCTATTCATTTCTTATCAAAAGTTAATGTTCTTATTTGAACCTAAAAATTTCAGTTAAAGTTCACTTTTCAAGTCTCATATTCACTTAATATTATTTAGAACAATTTTGCAATTTCCCATGCCGCGCTAGACATACAGTAAGCATATTTTACACGAGTTTCTGGTGGAACATACAATTCCGAAGAATTTTCTGTCCTCACCGTGAGAATAGATAGCTAACGCCTCCCAACGGAAAACTTTAGCTTTTCATAAAAGTTCAGTTCAGAGTTAATTTCCAAACGGCGAGGTCCGATTTGTTCGTTCAAAAGTTTATAATAAAAATAATTAAATAAAACCTTTATAAGTTTTATACGAATAGTTTGATAGTTTTTATGATTAAATGAAACTTGGTGGTTATTGTTAAATAAATCAGAGTTTGAACAAGAGTTAAATCGTTTTTTTTTTTTTTTTTTTCATTTCACAAACGCTCAATTATTTTAGTGGCGCAGTCGGTAGGATCGCGCGTAGTGTCGAATTAAAACGATTCTTAAGATAGATCCAACGGCGCGTGTGTTTCGTTGCTTAAACGTGCGATATAACCTAATCTGGCGAAAAGATTCGCGAAACAGAACCAGAGTGCTTGTGAAGAAAAGGCAAAATAAGACATTATCAGCCAGTCAAATTGAAAGGAAATTGCAGCTGTTGGTTCAAGAAGATTGCAGCCATCCCATCATAGAAGACATCGCTGGAACAATCACCGCATCCGGTCACAGAAGACATCGCTGGAATAATCACCGCATCCCGTCACAGAAGACATCGCTGGAACAATCACCGCATCCCATCATAGAAGGCATCGGTGGAACTCTGAACTCGCTAGTTTAGAACAAGTAGGATTATTTTATTACAATTTTTTTTTCTCTTTTATCCTTTTTTTTCCTCAATTATTGATATCAAATGAAAAAAAAGAATATATTAAAGATATTACTTACTTTACATTAAATATACTAGGTTATTTGCATTAAATAGAGAAAAATATTATCTAAAATTCTATAATTTTTACTTTAAGTGAATTCTTTTTATTATCTACAATATTATTGCATTTCTTAGTATTACCATTTACAATATTTATGATAAAATTATATTGTCAAATTTTGTTACAAAAATTAAAGAAGAAAATCTAACGCAAAATATAAAATTAGAAGAATTATACTTAAAACATATTACAAATAGAGAATTAATAGAGGAAGACATCAGTCACGGCCCGCCACTAGGAAATTTGCTGAGAATAACATCTCTAATCCCGCTAAGGTCAATACACCCGAGTCAGCCAGCAGGCGCATCGATAGCGGCAGCAGCAGCAGCAGCAAAGCAGCCAGGTCAACTTCAATAGCAGCGCCTGACAACAGCCTTGAACTGTTGGAGAAGCGACTTATGGTAAGTTTTAGCCGCATGCTGGCAGAACAATTTGCTGTCTTCGAGGAACGGATTCAACTGCAGCTGTCATCCCAAATCGAGGAGCTTCGTAGCTCTCTCATTACTGAATTGGGCAAATTAAAAGAGGAGGTTGAAACCCTCCAGCATGATCACCTTGTAGTGTCCAATGAGCTCGAGGATCTACGGCGCCAAACTAGGTTACATGATGTGGTTGTTCGGGGTATTCCTGTAGGTGATAATGATGATCCGATTCATATTTTAAATTCTATTGCCTCTACCATCGGCCATAAGCTATCACCATATGTAAATGTGTTCCGGCCACGATTGCGAAGTCGCCTTGAGTCGCCGATGGTAAACGACAGGAAGATTAGCCCGCTAATAATTGTAAAGTTTCCTTCTGCTAACGAACAGCAAGAATTTCTGAAGAAAACTCGCCAGCACGGTACTCTAATGCTGAATAAACTGAACCTGGGCTATTCAACTAACAGCCTGGTCTACGTTAACGAAAGCTTAACGTCGAAAAACAGTGACATACTGCGGACGGCGCGGAAGCTCCTTAAGAGGAATCTTGTGTCATCTGTGTTTACTCGTCGTGGCTTAGTATTTGTGCAGTTGGAAAAAAATAAGCGTGCCCAAATATTTACTTCGGCACTCGACCTGGATGAGGCAGTCAACTCTGTGTCAACTCCTGGATCACAGTGAAGAAGTTTAGGAGCAGCTCTTTGCCACTGGGGTCAATATCTACGATCTACGCATGATAGTAACTATTATTTTTAAGTATATGTTGATAGTAACTATTATTTTTAAGTATAACTTAATTTTAAGGTCTTATAGATTTCCTCCTCACTGTGTTGTTTCTCTCTATCTTCTTCTTCCCCTTCTATTTTCCTCTGCTTTCTTGATATTTTCTTTGTCGTTGCTTCTGTATTCTTGGTTGTGCGTTATGATAAAATTTAATTATGAATCGTTCTTCTAGTCGGGTGTGCAATGTGGGAATGCTACTTAATATTCTCTGCTCCTCCACTTCAGGACTGAATATATGCACTATGAATGCAAGGAGCTTAAAGAACAAAATGGACGAGCTGAGGTATATGTGCGACCGTACTAAAATACATGTTCTGCTAGTAAGTGAGACTTGGCTTAAACCTGAAATCCCTTCCTCTTTTGTTTCCCTACCTGGCTTTTCGCTGCATCGCAATGATCGTGTTGGTCGTACTGGTGGTGGTGTTGCCATATATGTATCCTCTATGCTTTTATCTAGTGTTGTTGGTAAGTCGAGTGGCTCTCAATTTGAATTCATTGCTGTTGAGATAAGATCGAAATATGATAAATGTGTTGTCGTTAATGTATACTGTCCCCCTAATATATTTAACCCCGATATTGCTGTTGAGTTGCACAACTTTGTTTCACGCTTCTCTCTTCATTATGAAAATATAATGGTTGCTGGAGACTTTAATGTAAATTTGCTTAGGGACAATTCACGTGCAAACTCGCTCAGATTCTTTCTCGCATCTTTGGACTTACATATTCTTAATCATCTTCCTACTTTCCTGAACTGCTGTAATCCTTCCCTACTTGATGTTCTATCTACAACCTCTATTGATTCAGTGTTAAAACACAATCAAATTTCCCCCCCTAGCTTCCTCGATCATGATATTCTGTTTCTCTCCATTCGTTTTTCCTTTCGCCACTCCCCCATACATTCGTCTTTTTCTTATCGCGATTATAAGAACATCAATTGCGATCGGCTCTCGGAGCTAGCCACGTCTGTGCCTTGGGACGATATATATAACACTACTTGTGTTGACACTAAAGTCAATCTCCTGACCTCTTTTATTCGATCTCTCTATGATCGGTGTGTTCCCTTGGTTACTAGAAGATGCAATCTGTCTTCACCTTGTCCTTGGTTTTCGCGTGAAATCCGTGATTTGATAATGCAGCGTGAGTCCATGTATAAACGTTATCGCAGGACCAAGATCCCTAGCTACCTAAGCGAATACAAAAAACTTCGAAATCTCATCACTAGTAAGGTTATCTCCGCTAAACGCGAGTATTACTCCCGCAAACTTGATCCTGCTTTAAAATCTAAAAAACTGTGGCATAATCTTCGTTCTTTGGGTATTCATGCTTCGGTGCCTATACCCTTTGATACTGATGTTAACCATCTTAATGCATCTTTCATCCAACGTCCTCCTGATCCTGTTCCCTCCACTTCTTCTAATTCTGTCTCCTTTGATTCTCTTAGTTCTGATGGCTTTAGCTTCCGCTGTGTGGACTCATCTGAAGTTCTTAAAATATTGTTGTCTATCTCCTCCAACAGTGTTGGATTTGATGGAATTTCTCCTCGATTTATCAAGCTTCTTTCCCCCCTAATTGTGGAAACTTTAACCCACATTTTTAATTACTGCATAACAACTTCCCAAGTTCCCTTGCTATGGAAAAAAGCCATAGTAATTCCATTACCTAAAAAATCCTCCCCCTCTGATATATCCGATTTTCGCCCTATCAGTATTCTACCCTTCCTAGCCAAAGTTTTTGAGAAAGTCATCTATATTCAAGTTCTTGGTTACCTTGATTCTAAAAATTTCCTCTCTAAATTCCAATCTGGCTTCCGTAAACTTCACAGTTGTGAAACAGCTGTACTAAAAGTAACTACTGATCTGCGCTCTATGCTTGACCGAGGTGACATTGCGATATTAGTTCTTCTTGATTTTTCTAAGGCGTTTGATTCTGTGGTTCACTCGCTTCTAATTTCCAAGCTTAGCCAGCTCTATAACTTTTCCTCTTCTGCAATTCGTCTTTTTTCTTCTCTTCTTTCTAATAGACTCCAATGCGTGCGGCATAATTCCATTGTATCATCCTTCCTACCTGTATCCTTGGGTGTTCCACAAGGCTCAATCCTTGGTCCTCTCCTTTTTTCTTTGTACGTTAACGATCTCCCTGCTATTATCCATGGATGCTCCTTTCATTTATATGCTGATGATCTACAGCTATATACTTCATGCACTCCTAGTCGGATTGAATCCTGTATTTCTCATCTCAATAATGTCTTATGCCTGATAAATGAATGGAGCTCTTCCAATTTCCTTAAACTTAATCCTAACAAATCCCAAGTACTCATTCTTAGTCGTCGCTCTCTTTCTCTGGACAATATTCCAATTATCTTACTTAATAATGTTTCTCTTCCCGTTGTTGACTGTGTTAATAATCTTGGCATTGCCATTAATTCCAAACTATCCTGCTGCGATCATATCTCACTCATGATTTCCAAAATTTATGGTGCGTTACGGAGACTTAGGCTTTATGGTAGTCTTTTATCATCGTCTATTCGGCTCAAGCTAGTTAAAGCTCTTATTGTTCCACACTTCCTCTATGGCTCCCTTGTATATATATCCCTTGATGCATCTTGTCGTCAACGTCTATCAGTCGCATTCAATGATTGTTTAAGGTTCATTTTTCACTTGCGCAGATCAGATCATGTGTCTGGTGTACGAAACTCCCTACTTGGTTGCGACCTCTTCTGTTTTGTTGATGTCGCTGCATTGGTCCTAGTGCATAAAGTTCTCCACACGAAAAGTCCTTCTTATCTCTCAGAATTCCTCCTTCCTCTGCAATCCATGCGTTCGATTAAATTTCGTATTCCTACACATTATTCCCTAATGGGTAGCCGTTCCTTCTTTGTGCATTCGATTAGACTTTGGAATAACCTTCCTAGCAATATTCAAAGAATAGGCACAGCCAAGACTTTCAGAAAGCAAGCATCTCTTTTTCTATCTCCCTCTACTTCTCTTTAGTACTTTCTTTCTTTTTCTATTTCCTGCTCTTTTCCTTTCTGTCTGTCTCTCTCATAGTTTTTTAAGTTTAGGTTAGTCTATCTATTATGTAGTTATTCTTTTTCTTTTTATTTTTAATGTACTCTAAAAGATGTAAATCTTGTGTACTTCCTGGTTTATATAATAAATAAATAAATAAATAAATAAATAAAGTATCTTTCAAAAATAGAACAATCGGAACCGCATCATTAGGTATAAACATGTTAATAATAATAACTATAACCATATTTCTTTTTGTAAAGATTTTAAGGAAAGTAAAAAACCGCGCTGTAGTTAAAATAATTTCGTCGGAGCCTCAATCAAACGGTGGGGGTGTTACAGTAAAGCCTATCATATGATCTCCTATTTAAAATCCTGTAATATCCTATTCATTTCTTATAAAAAGTTAATGTTCTTATTTGAACCTAAAAATTTCAGTTAAAGTTCACTTTTCAAGTCTCATATTCACTTAATTTTATTTAGAACAATTTCGCAATTTCCCATGTCGCGCTAGACATACAGTAAGCATATTTTACACGAGTTTCCGGTGGAACATACAATCCCTAAGAATTTTCTGTCCTCACCGTGAGAATAGATAGCTAACGCGTCCCAACGGAAAACTTTAGCTTTTCATAAAAGTTCAGTTCAGAGTTAATTTCTAAAGGGCGCGGTCCGATTTGTTCGTCCAAAAGTTTATAATAAAAATAATTAAATAAAACCTTTATAAGTTTTATACGAACAGTTTGATAGTTTTTATGATTAAATGAAACTTGGTGGTTATTGTTAAATAAATCAGAGTTTGAACAAGAGTTAAACCGTTTTTATTTATTTTTTTTTTTTTTCATTTCACAAACGCTCAATTATTTTAGTATTCACCTCTGCCCTGGACCTTAAAGATTGTGTTGGCTCTCCTCTATCAGAATATGAATATGTGCTTGGAGCTGCCTGATTTTACCATGGAGCTGTACTTATGAATGCATGTTCTTAATATCTTAATTTTTGTTATTATTATTATTTTTTTTTTATTATTATTACTATTGTTATTATTATTATTAATGTTTTTTTTTCTTTATTCCTTTTTCACATTTATATTTAGTTTTGTTTTGATTTTTCATTTAATTTTTAGGTTAACTCTTTCTTTTATGAGCTCTATTACGTTTTTTTCCTTCTTTCTTTTCTTTTCTCTTCTCGTACTTATATTCTACCTCATGTTTGCTTTTGTGCTTTTAGCTGTGCATCTTATTAGTCACTATTACTAATCATTCTGCTAATCGAGTGCACTTTGAGGGAATGCTACAAAGGATGTTAGTTCCTCATCCTCTGGGCTGAACTTATGCGTTCTGAATGCTAGGAGTTTAAAAAATAAAATGGAGGAGCTGAGATATACATATGTTTGAACATACGAAAATGCACGTCCTTCTGGTAAGTGAAACTTGGTTGAAACCAGAAATTCCCTCATCCTTTGTTTCATTTCCAAATTTTTCGATGCATCGTAACAATCGCATTGATCGTACCGGTGGTGGTGTTGTCATATATGTAAACTTCGCTCTCGTCTAGAGTGGTAGGCAAGTCCAGTGGCTCTCATTTTGAGTTCATAGCTGTCGAAATAAAGTCTGCTGGCGATAGTTGTGTTGTGATCAATGTGTACTGTCCTCCTAATTTATTCAATCCAGACATCGCTGCTGAGTTTTACAATCTTGTATCTAGCCTTTCTCGCCGCTATGAGAATATAATTGCTGCTGGCAACTTTAATGTTGATCTGTTGAAAGCTAATACACGTGCGAACACCCTCAGACATTTTCTTGAATCTCTGGATTTACATGTTTTAAATCAACTCCCAACTTATCTGCACTGCCAAAACCCGTCCCAACTTGATGTTCTTACCATTGATCCATTGATTCAGTGTTAAAATTCAATCAAATCTCCCCTCCTAGCTTTCTTGATCATGATATCCTATTGCTCTCTTCTCGTTTTGATTTTCTTCCCTGCTCCGCAACTTCCTCCTTTTCTTATCGCGATTATAGGAATGCTAGTTCTGACCTGCTTTCTGAAGTCGCAGCCTCTATGCCCTGGAGTGCTATCTACAACACAACTTCTGTTGACAACAAAGTCGATATCTTGACCTCATTCATTTTATCTGCTTATGATCAATGTGTACCCCTTGTTACTTACAAGAACACGTAGTCCCTCCTCTCCTTGTCCCTGGCTCTCTCGCGAAGTCCGTGACCTTATAATTCAGCGGGAGCTCTTGTATAGACGCTATCGCAGGGCTAGGAATCTCAGTTACCGTAATGACTACAAACAGCTTCGAAGCCTCATAAATAGCAAGGTTAAATCTTTGAAGCGTGAGTACTATTCCCGTAAGCTTGACCCAAAACTAAACTCTAAAGAGCTTTGGGCTAATCTCCGCTCGCTGGGCATTCATGCTCCTGCGGTAGTCCCGTTTGAGACTGATGTGAACCTTCTCAATTCATCTTTCATTCAGTCTACCCCTACCTCTGCATCCACTTCCTTTACTAGTCCTTTCTGCTTTGACTCACTTAGTTCTGATGGTTTTAATTTCCGCTGTGTCGACTCGCTTGAAGTCCTTGAGATATTGCTATCTATTTCTTCCAATAGCATAGGCTGTGATGAGCTTTCCCCCCCGCTTTCTTAAGCTACTCTTGCCACTAATCGTGGAAACTATCACGCATATCTACAATTACTGCCTGACAACTTCTCAAGTTCCCTCGCTTTGGAAGAAAGCCAGAGTCATTCCCTTACCTAAAAAATCCTCTCCTGCTGACTTAACAGATTTTCGTCCTATCAGTATTCTTCCCTTCCTTGCCAAAGGCTTTGAAAAAATTGTTTATACCCAAGTTCTGCAACCTCTTGAATATAATAACCTCATCTCTAAATTCCAATCCGGCTTTCGTAGATCCCATAGCTGTGAAACAGCTGTATTAAAGGTAACGACTGACTTGCGTTCTGCGATCGACAAGGGTGATATTGCGATTCTGGTTCTTCTGGATTTCTCTAAGGCTTTCGATTCTGTGGTTCACTCTCTTCTGCTTTCCAAACTTAGCCAACTCTACCACTTTTCTTCCTCTGCTATTCGACTTTTCAATTCTCTTCTCTCTAATAGACTTCAGTGTGTCCACTGTTAAATCCATTACAGTTATCTTTAAGAATCTCATGTATTTTTAAGAATTACATTTAAATCTTCCCACAAAATTTTTCTTTAAATAATTCTTATCTCAAGTAATTTTTTCTTTAAATTATTTTCACACGTTTGACAAGTATCAGGTGTCATCTACCGGCATGCACCTGTTTCTCGGCACAAAACGCTGAATTAGCGTCTAGGCTTTTGTACCAAGAAACCAAGGTCAAGGTGCATGTGCACTTGATTTATTTTATGCACATGTTAGCAATTTAAGATGTTCTTTAATTATAGTCATAGCCGTAAGTTTTTTTTACATTTTATCATTTAATTTTTAATAAAGTTAGTCTAAGTTCAGACATCAAAGACAACAGTCCTGTTTCTTTTGTATTATTAACCCGTTCCTTTTCAGAACAGCCATTTGTTGCACAGGTACTGAACCTGGGCAACACACCAATTTAATTCAACTAACTATCTTGATTATACAGCCAATTATTACACAGGTATTGGACCTGGGTAATACGGCACATTAATTATCAACAGATTATTGTACAGGTACTGTACCTGGACAATACGGACGAATCAGATTGTACAGGTATTGAACCTGGGCAATCATCATCCAGCATTTGAGGAATTTCCGTCAAATAAAAGAATTTGGCGCAAACATTTTTTGGTGACCCCGACGTGATCGCCTAAGATCACGTAGCAGAAACATTATTGAAAAAAAACCAAGAAAGATTTTTTCTGAATATCATGGAAGGTCTAACTGCACAACAAAGCAGTATAGGGAAGGAGATTGACAAGCTGTACGTGAATTTTAAGAAGGATTCATCTATCAGGAAGACAGCGCCATATTTAGAGAAACGACTGCAAAATTTAGAGGAGTTGTGGGTTCAAAAAATAGTTCTGCCAACTTTTGATGGAAACCATTTACGGTGGATCCAGTTTCGTGAACTGTATGGGCAGTTAATCCATACACAGCCGCTCAGTGATGCACAGAAGATGTTTTATTTAATTACCAATCTCACTGGAGAAGCACGCTCACTAATCCAACATCTTCCAGTCTCCGGGGAAAACTACATGTCGGCTTGGGATATCTTATGCAGTCGATACGACAACAAGCGTCTATTGGTTACAGCCTTACTAACCAAATTTTTGGCGCTTCCATCGACTTCATTTGAATCCAGTGCAGCGTTAAAACATCTACATGATAGCACCAAGGAATGCATACATGGCCTCAAGAATCTTGGTCTACCAGTGGATTCCTGGGACGCTATGCTGGTCCACATATTGACGAAGAAGTTCGACAAAACAACCCAGGCATTATATGAACAATCCCTCACCCATCCGAAGGAATTAAACTCATTAAAAGAAGTACTGAAGTTCCTAGAAGCACGATTCCAGTCCTTAGAAGTGCTAGGGGGGAAAACCAGTCTTTCTACCAAGGAGAGATCGTACAAGCAAACCAAATTAACAGCAGTAGCTGGATCGGGAAGTCAGTGCAGACTTTGCAAACAAATCCACTACATTTATGCCTGCCCCACATTTCTCAAGAAAAACCCCAGTGAACGCCGTGCCTGGGTGAAGAAATATAACTTATGCCTAAATTGTTTGCGTGAAGGGCACACAGCAAGCAGTTGCAGCTTAAGATCATGTACCAAATGCAGCGAAAAGCACAATACACTGCTGCATCCTGACGGTTCAAAGTCAACCACGAGACCGAAAATACCAGCAACCCCAGTCACCGCCAGACAACAACCACAATCATCGAAGGCCCCGAACTTCCCGTCGGAGTCAACCAGCTTAGCAGTACAAACAGTGAAACCACAAAAAGGTTACGTCATCTTGAGCACTGTCAATCTCATAGTAAAAGGCAGGGATGGCACCGAAGTCAGCTGCAGAGCAATTTTAGATTCAGGTTCCCAACTTAGCTTCATCACTGAAACACTTGTAAGGAAGCTCCAATTAGACGAAAGTTCGAATCCAGTTAGCATTCTAGGAATACTACCTGGAGTAGGCCAGTCAGAACGTAGTGTCGCCTGTGAAATCAAATCCAGAGTTAATGGGTTCTCAGCATTCGTGGAGGCACAAATATTGCCACAGATAACGTCAATGCAACCTGCTATACCAATTAATTCAACCAACTGGCCGATTCCGAAGAACATCAAATTGGCAGATCCAGAATTTTACAAACCAAACCAAGTTGACCTGCTGTTAGGAGCGGAATTACACTATCAACTCTTGACAGTCGGTCAAATCACCATGAGCGAGGAGTTGCCCATACTGCAGAATACTGTTTTTGGATGGATTGTCGCTGGAAGACTTCGCAGCATGTACTCATCAGGAGATCTTACCTGCGGCATCTGTACCGAAGATGATGAAAAGCTTAAGGAACAAGTAGAAAAATTCTGGAGTTTAGAGGACACTCAGCCCACTAGTAGTGTTGTACCCCTAAGCGCAGCAGAGAAACGATGTGAACTATACTTCAATCAAACCACCAAAAGAAATGACACAGGCCGCTTCGTGATCAGTTTGCCATTTTCGGATCATCCCTCCGCTTTAGGAGAATCAAAAGAAATGGCGCTCGCCAGGTTACGCTCCATAGAACGAAAATTTCGAAGCCAACCCGAACTCAAAAAACAGTACGTCGATTTCATGAGAGAATATCAGGATCAGGGACATATGGAAGAGGTCATCATGCCAGAAGGGCAGCCACATTATTTTTTGCCCCACCATTGCGTCTTGAAACCGGAAAGCACCACTACAAAATTACGAGTGGTCTTTGACGCCTCTGCACGGACAACGTCTGGGAAATCGTTAAATCAAGTGTTACATACTGGACCCAAAATTCAAAACGAGCTCTTCTCCGTTCTACTACGTTTTCGGCTACCACGGTTCGTTTTCACTGCCGATATTGAGAAAATGTATCGACAGATACTAGTTGAACCTACTGACAGGAAATACCAACTTATCTTGTGGCGAGAGAACGAGAATGAGCGTATCCGATGCTATCAACTCGCAACGGTCACATATGGAGTAACAACTGCGCCATACCTAGCGATAAAGTGTTTACATCGTTTAGCACTTCAAGACAGAGAGCAATTTCCACTTGGGACAGAAAGTCTTAATGAAGACTTTTACGTAGATGATGCAATGGTAGGAGCAGATAGCCTAGCGGAAGCTTTGGAAAAACAGAAGCAGTTGGACAACCTGTTGAGGTCAGCAGGGTTCAAATTACGAAAGTGGTGCTCCAATCATCCCCAAATACTGGCCGGTATCCCAGTCGAAGACAGAGTTTCTCATCTTGAGTTTCACGACGAAAACGAGTGTCAAGTCAAAACCCTCGGCATGACATGGTTACCCAAGACAGACGAGTTCCAGATTATCACTAGGCAATCCACCGATGATAAGGCTGTCACCAAAAGACGAGTTCTCTCAGACATCGCCCACTTGTTTGACCCGTTGGGATTAATGAGTCCCGTCGTGGTTACTGCAAAAATATTCATGCAAACGCTGTGGTCATTAAAACTTGATTGGGATGCAGCAGTCCCGATGAATCTTCATACAGAATGGAATCACTTCCGAAGAAATCTACAGGAATTAAATAGAATCAAAGTTCCAAGACATGTGTTGTCCAAATCTTACATAGTGAACAAGCAGCTTCACGCTTTCGCGGATGCTTCCGAGAAGGCCTACGGCAGTGCAATATATCTTCGATCCACATTTCGAGATGGAACTATCATAGTGCGATTGCTGTGTGCAAAGTCCCGAGTAGCGCCAACTAAAACCGTCACCCTACCACGCCTGGAATTATGTGCTGCCAAAACGGCTGCACAGCTCCTTCATCGAGTTCGCCAGGACCTAAATTGGCAAGACCCATGCTATTGTTGGACTGATTCACAGATTGTCTTGTCATGGATAAACTCTCAATCCGCTAATTACCACACTTTCGTCGCGAACCGTATCGCAACCATTCATGAACTCACCACTGCCCAGCAATGGCGACATGTTCCGTCCAAGGACAATCCGGCTGATCTAGTCTCTCGGGGTGTATCGCCTGAACGATTACAGGAATGTAATTTATGGTTTTATGGACCCATTTTCTTACACGCTCCTGAATCAGCGTGGCCATCAAGGTCCGTAGTCGATGAAACAGATTTGGAGAAGAGAGCCAGCAAAAGTACTTCGTTGACAGCTACAGTCACCACAGACATCATCAATACATTTGATCATCGTAACTCATTTCTCCACATGCAACGCACCATCGCTTATGTACTTAGATTCATAAGGAATTGTCGAACCCAAGTCACGACAAGGCGCCTTAATGGTCCTTTAACAGTGGAAGAATTAGAAGAAGCATTAATCATAATTATACGAGATTCGCAGCACCAAGGGTTCCCAGAGGAGTTAGTGGAACTTAAGAAATCAGGATATGTGAGCACCAGCAGCTCACTCGTAAGCCTAAACCCATTCTTGGATACCAAGGGACTGATTAGAGTCGGAGGACGACTAGAAGAAGCTAGCATCTCGTATGACGCTAAACATCCGATGTTGCTACCCTATCCACATGAGGTTACCAAGTTAATGATCAATCACCTGCACCACCTCAATCGTCATGCAGGACCTCAAGCACTGCTTGCCATCGCTCGACAACGTTTTTGGCCTATTAAAGGAAAAACAATTACACGATCTGTCGTTAAGAATTGTGTTAAGTGCTGCCGAACCAAGCCTCAATTACTCTCTCAGCTTATGGGCAATCTACCGCCCGACAGAATTCAACCAGCACAACCATTTCTACATTCTGGTGTCGACTTTTGTGGTCCCTTCCGCATACATTACAAGATTCGTGGAAAGGGCCCTACCAAGGCATACGTCGCTATCTTTTGTTGCTTTGCAACTAAAGCTGTGCATATAGAAGTCGTAAGCGACCTCACCACAGAAGCATTTATTGGATCTCTCAAAAGATTCACCAGCAGGAGAGGCAATTGCAAGAAACTTTACTGCGACAACGCTACAAATTTTGTTGGAGCCAAGAACCAGATGAAGGAATTGGAAGAGTGTATCTACACTAAAAAGGCTGAAGATCGCATCTCAAAATTCTGTGCAACCAAAGGGACAGATTTTAAGTTTATTCCACCGAGATCACCACATTTCGGCGGATTATGGGAGGCGGCAGTCAAATCCGCGAAACAGCTTTTCTATAAAAGCGTGTCAGCAGCATCTCTTACATATGAAGAGCTAGAGACAATCATGGTCGAGATAGAGGCTATTCTTAACTCTAGACCTCTAACACCAATGTCGAACGACCCACTGGACCTTACGGCCCTTACACCTGGCCATTTCTTGATTGGCGAACCTCTGACCAATAGTGTCGATCCTCACGCAGAACCTCGGAAAGGAAACCTCCTCTACAGATGGAAGGTGGTAGCACACTTGAAAAGTGAATTCTGGCAACGTTGGACGAAAGAATACTTGTGCGAATTACAACATCGGTATAAATGGAGCAAATGCAGCGAGAACATTCAACCCGGAACGATGGTGATCTTGAAGGAAGACAATGTACCAGTCTTGTCATGGCCATTAGGACGTATAATTAGAACTATCAAGGGTCGAGATAATCTCGTCAGAGTGGCCGATGTCAAAACCACAAATGGGATCCTGCGTCGTCCAATCCACAAAATGGCACCACTACCTGTAATGTCTCAAGAAACACCTTCGGACAGTACCACAACCCACGAAGAGGATGTATCTCCACCAGAGGAATCATCAACCATACAACCTCTAACTGGGACAGAAGAGCCAAGATCATCTGGTAGTAAACGTCGTCGCACGCAGTCACCTCTCAGCCTTTTCTTAATGACTTGCCTGCTCCTACCATTATTTGGAACAGCAGAGATCATCATGAAACCATTTAATAATCAACCAGGATTATACTTTGAGGATTTAGGACCCACTTACCTAGCGGTAGACGACTGGGACTTAGTAGTATTCTTCGATCTCGCTACTTATCGCCAAGAGCTCAGCCTAATAACGAGAGGAGTGGAGCGACTGAGACAGTTGTGTGAAACCATGACATGCTGTCAATCATGCAACCAAACAGTAGCACATTTTGCAGCAGCAACCAGCGAAATCCATAACTCCAACGATCTTCTAACACCACACTTTACTAGAAGGAAGAAGAGAGCACCATTCAATATCGTTGGAAACATGGCAAACGCTTTATTCGGAGTGTTGGACTCAGAATACGCTGACCAGATGTCACAAACCATCAAAGACTTAAACAGCAATCAAGAGCACTTACTATCACTCCTAAAAAATCAAACCTCGATTATCGACTCCACGGTGAACATCCTAAATTCAACTATTGCGATGACACAACGTCAGATCTACGAATTCGAGAGGTATGCCAATCAAACCAACTCGGTCATTGATTCCATAAACCAAGACCTGAAAGAGCAGCGAACAATTGAGTTCTTCAACGCCGTATCAATACAGCTTCTTCTCATCAGCACCAAGTACCAACGGATACAATCCGCGTTGCTGAACATAATTATAGACACCCATCAGGGGAGAATTAACCCAATGATTTTAACCCCTACTCAACTGCAGACCCAGATCAACATCATAAAGGAAAACATACCACCGACACTCAGAATACATGCTGCCAACAACAATCTACTGGAATTGTACAACCTAGTCAATATCGAATGGAGGTTGACCGCCACAGAAATGATCTTCAGGTTGAAGATCCCACTAGTATCGACAGAGAATTATCAGCTTCTACATGTCATTCCCATCCCTATGTGGATTAATAATACGTATTATACCATCGAACCCCTCTCACAATTTCTCATGGTAAACCTGCACCGTGATACCTACGCACCACTGTCACAACAGGAATTTTCAAGGTGCTCTACAACTCAATCGGCTCATATTTGCAGACCACGGCATGCTTTGTACAAAAGGAGCAACCAGCCTGGAGCGTGCGAACTTCACATTCTCATACATCAGCCAATCTTGGACTTATGCAAGGTCGCCATGACTCCCACAATACAACGATGGAACCCGTTGCAGACTCCCAACCAATGGATTTATGTGATGAACCAGGAGACAATTATCACGGTCCTCTGTGGTAACGCGATCTCGCAACGGACACTAGGTGGCTCGGGACTCATCACTATTTCTAATGGCTGCATTTTGAAGGACGATTCTACCACCATCCGAGGACGCAATCGATATTCAACCACCCTCAACACCGCCCTCATCCCATCAAGGAATTTTACCGATCTGTTGTCACCAATTACGCGTTTAAACATGTCGTATCAACCTATACTACATCCAGCGATCGCAGACGACCTATCCAACCTGAAGGGGCAAATTCGTGAGTTGCAGCAGAAGGAATCAACCCCTTTATTGAATGCATCAACCATAACACACCATCATATAATGAGCTATGGTACAAGTATCGCGGTCATTGCCATGATCGGGTATTTATTGTGGAAGGGCTACCAGACATGGAAAACATCTCGACGACCAACACCAGCACCGCGAAACAGAAATTGCGACTTCCGACTTTCCTCTTCAGCTAACTTAAACAGCGAGGCTGTTTAAAGTAGGGGAGAATGTTAAATCCATAACATTTATTTTTAAGTATCTTAAATATCTTTAAGAATTTCATTTAAATCTTCCCACAAAATTTTTCTTTAAATAATTCTTATCTCAAGTAATTTTTTTCTTTAAATTATTTTCACACGTTTGACAAGTATCAGGTGTCATCTACCGGCATGCACCTGTTTCTCGGCACAAAACGCTGAATTAGCGTCTAGGCTTTTGTACCAAGAAACCAAGGTCAAGGTGCATGTGCACTTGATTTAATTTATGCACATGTTAGCAATTTAAGATGTTATTTAATTATAGTCATAGCCGTAAGTTTTTTTACATTTTATCATTTAATTTTTAATAAAGTCAGTCTAAGTTCAGACATCAAAGACAACAGTCCTGTTTTCTTTTATATTATTAACCCGTTCCTTTTCAGAACAGCCATTTGTTGCACAGGTACTGAACCTGGGCAACACACCAATTTAATTCAACTATCTTGATTATAGAGCCAATTATTACACAGGTATTGGACCTGGGTAATACGGCACATTAATTGTCAACAAATTATTGTACAGGTACTGTACCTGGACAATACAGACGAATCAGATTGTACAGGTATTGAACCTGGGCAATCATCATCCAGCATTTGAGGAATTTCCGTCAAATAAAAGAATTTGGCGCAAACATTTTTTGGTGACCCCGACGTGATCGCCTAAGATCACGTAGCAGAAACATTATTGAAAAAAAAAAAAAAACAACAAAGATTTTTTTTCTGAATATCATGGAAGGTCTAACTGCACAACAAAGCAGTATAGGGAAGGAGATTGAGAAGCTGTACGTGAATTTTAAGAAGGATTCATCGATCAGGAAGACAGCGCCATATTTAGAGACACGACTGCAGAATTTAGAGGAGTTGTGGGTTCAATTTGAATCTAACCATCGGCAGCTTATGCCGCTTGCCTCCACCGACATCGACCATCCCTATTTCGTAAACCAATTCTTCGAAGAGACCGCCAAGGTCTATCAGAAATTGAAGGCCACAATGCTTCAATTACACCAATCAATCCAGCCAAGCACCATGGACGCACAACCGGGTCCCATCGCAGCTGAGCCAAGAGATGACCCTACCAAGACAGGGTCGCCACAAGCCTGTGACTTCCAGCTTCCGTCCAAGGAAGAAGACAACAGTGCATTGAAGCTCGTCAAACGACAGAGGGCTTTATTTAAAACGATCACTCACGTTCTACAAGAGGTGGAGAAAAAACTGGAAGACACCAGCTCAAGCACCTTTTACCAGGTCAAATTAGACTTGGTTCGTCAATACGAGAGAGAATGCAGACAGAATAACCAACTCATATGGGAAATTGCAGACGATGAAATTCCACATGGGTATGAGCTGAGTTATTACCACACCATACTAGACTGGATGCAGGATACAATAATAACCCTACAAGCCGGATTGGATGAGTGCGGGTCCGAATCTCACCAAAAACCGACTTCCACACAATTTAAACTACCAAAAATAGTTCTGCCAACTTTTGATGGAAACCATTTACGGTGGATCCAGTTTCGTGAACTGTATGGGCAGTTAATCCATACACAGCCGCTCAGTGATGCACAGAAGATGTTTTATTTAATTACCAATCTCACTGGAGAAGCACGCTCACTAATCCAACATCTTCCAGTCTCCGGGGAAAACTACATTTCGGCTTGGGATATCTTATGCAGTCGATACGACAACAAGCGTCTATTGGTTACAGCCTTACTAAACAAATTTTTGGCGCTTCCATCGACTTCATTTGAATCCAGTGCAGCGTTAAAACATCTACATGATAGCACCAAGGAATGCATACATGGCCTCAAGAATCTTGGTCTACCAGTGGATTCCTGGGACGCTATGCTGGTCCACATATTGACGAAGAAGTTCGACAAAACAACCCAGGCATTATATGAACAATCCCTCACCCATCCGAAGGAATTAAACTCATTAAAGGAAGTACTGAAGTTCCTAGAAGCACGATTCCAGTCCTTAGAAGTGCTAGGGGGGAAAACCAGTCTTTCTACCAAGGAGAGATCTTACAAGCAAACCACATTAACAGCAGTAGCTGGATCGGGAAGTCAGTGCAGACTTTGCAAACAAATCCACTACATTTATGCCTGCCCCACATTCCTCAAGAAAAACCCCAGTGAACGCCGTGCCTGGGTGAAGAAATATAACTTATGCCTAAATTGTTTGCGTGAAGGGCACACAGCAAGCAGTTGCAGCTTAAGATCATGTACCAAATGCAGCGAAAAGCACAATACACTGCTGCATCCTGACGGTTCAAAGTCAACCACGAGACCGAAAATACCAGCAACCCCAGTCACCGCCAGACAACAACCACAATCATCGAAGGCCCCGAACTTCCCGTCGGAGTCAACCAGCTTAGCAGTACAAACAGTGAAACCACAAAAAGGTTACGTCATCTTGAGCACTGTCAATCTCATAGTAAAAGGCAGGGATGGCACCGAAGTCAGCTGCAGAGCAATTTTAGATTCAGGTTCCCAACTTAGCTTCATCACTGAAACACTTGTAAGGAAGCTCCAATTAGACGAAAGTTCGAATCCAGTTAGCATTCTAGGAATACTACCTGGAGTAGGCCAGTCAGAACGTAGTGTCGCCTGTGAAATCAAATCCAGAGTTAATGGGTTCTCAGCATTCGTGGAGGCACAAATATTGCCACAGATAACGTCAATGCAACCTGCTATACCAATTAATTCAACCAACTGGCCGATTCCGAAGAACATCAAATTGGCAGATCCAGAATTTTACAAACCAAACCAAGTTGACCTGCTGTTAGGAGCGGAATTACACTATCAACTCTTGACAGTCGGTCAAATCACCATGAGCGAGGAGTTGCCCATACTGCAGAATACTGTTTTTGGATGGATTGTCGCTGGAAGACTTCGCAGCATGTACTCATCAGGAGATCTTACCTGCGGCATCTGTACCGAAGATGATGAAAAGCTTAAGGAACAAGTAGAAAAATTCTGGAGTTTAGAGGACACTCAGCCCACTAGTAGTGTTGTACCCCTAAGCGCAGCAGAGAAACGATGTGAACTATACTTCAATCAAACCACCAAAAGAAATGACACAGGCCGCTTCGTGATCAGTTTGCCATTTTCGGATCATCCCTCCGCTTTAGGAGAATCAAAAGAAATGGCGCTCGCCAGGTTACGCTCCATAGAACGAAAATTTCGAAGCCAACCCGAACTCAAAAAACAGTACGTCGATTTCATGAGAGAATATCAGGATCAGGGACATATGGAAGAGGTCATCATGCCAGAAGGGCAGCCACATTATTTTTTGCCCCACCATTGCGTCTTGAAACCGGAAAGCACCACTACAAAATTACGAGTGGTCTTTGACGCCTCTGCACGGACAACGTCTGGGAAATCGTTAAATCAAGTGTTACATACTGGACCCAAAATTCAAAACGAGCTCTTCTCCGTTCTACTACGTTTTCGGCTACCACGGTTCGTTTTCACTGCCGATATTGAGAAAATGTATCGACAGATACTAGTTGAACCTACTGACAGGAAATACCAACTTATCTTGTGGCGAGAGAACGAGAATGAGCGTATCCGATGCTATCAACTCGCAACGGTCACATATGGAGTAACAACTGCGCCATACCTAGCGATAAAGTGTTTACATCGTTTAGCACTTCAAGACAGAGAGCAATTTCCACTTGGGACAGAAAGTCTTAATGAAGACTTTTACGTAGATGATGCAATGGTAGGAGCAGATAGCCTAGCGGAAGCTTTGGAAAAACAGAAGCAGTTGGACAACCTGTTGAGGTCAGCAGGGTTCAAATTACGAAAGTGGTGCTCCAATCATCCCCAATTACTGGCCGGTATCCCAGTCGAAGACAGAGTTTCTCATCTTGAGTTTCACGACGAAAACGAGTGTCAAGTCAAAACCCTCGGCATGACATGGTTACCCAAGACAGACGAGTTCCAGATTATCACTAGGCAATCCACCGATGATAAGGCTGTCACCAAAAGACGAGTTCTCTCAGACATCGCCCACTTGTTTGACCCGTTGGGATTAATGAGTCCCGTCGTGGTTACTGCAAAAATATTCATGCAAACGCTGTGGTCATTAAAACTTGATTGGGATGCAGCAGTCCCGATGAATCTTCATACAGAATGGAATCACTTCCGAAGAAATCTACAGGAATTAAATAGAATCAAAGTTCCAAGACATGTGTTGTCCAAATCTTACATAGTGAACAAGCAGCTTCACGCTTTCGCGGATGCTTCCGAGAAGGCCTACGGCAGTGCAATATATCTTCGATCCACATTTCGAGATGGAACTATCATAGTGCGATTGCTGTGTGCAAAGTCCCGAGTAGCGCCAACTAAAACCGTCACCCTACCACGCCTGGAATTATGTGCTGCCAAAACGGCTGCACAGCTCCTTCATCGAGTTCGCCAGGACCTAAATTGGCAAGACCCATGCTATTGTTGGACTGATTCACAGATTGTCTTGTCATGGATAAACTCTCAATCCGCTAATTACCACACTTTCGTCGCGAACCGTATC
This sequence comes from Thereva unica, assembly GCA_949987705.1. NCBI lineage: Eukaryota > Metazoa > Arthropoda > Insecta > Diptera > Therevidae > Thereva > Thereva unica. The sequence continues at coordinate 7,966 of CATLJY010000444.1, read as the reverse complement.
GCAACCATTCATGAACTCACCACTGCCCAGCAATGGCGACATGTTCCGTCCAAGGACAATCCGGCTGATCTAGTCTCTCGGGGTGTATCGCCTGAACGATTACAGGAATGTAATTTATGGTTTTATGGACCCATTTTCTTACACGCTCCTGAATCAGCGTGGCCATCAAGGTCCGTAGTCGATGAAACAGATTTGGAGAAGAGAGCCAGCAAAAGTACTTCGTTGACAGCTACAGTCACCACAGACATCATCAATACATTTGATCATCGTAACTCATTTCTCCACATGCAACGCACCATCGCTTATGTACTTAGATTCATAAGGAATTGTCGAACCCAAGTCACGACAAGGCGCCTTAATGGTCCTTTAACAGTGGAAGAATTAGAAGAAGCATTAATCATAATTATACGAGATTCGCAGCACCAAGGGTTCCCAGAGGAGTTAGTGGAACTTAAGAAATCAGGATATGTGAGCACCAGCAGCTCACTCGTAAGCCTAAACCCATTCTTGGATACCAAGGGACTGATTAGAGTCGGAGGACGACTAGAAGAAGCTAGCATCTCGTATGACGCTAAACATCCGATGTTGCTACCCTATCCACATGAGGTTACCAAGTTAATGATCAATCACCTGCACCACCTCAATCGTCATGCAGGACCTCAAGCACTGCTTGCCATCGCTCGACAACGTTTTTGGCCTATTAAAGGAAAAACAATTACACGATCTGTCGTTAAGAATTGTGTTAAGTGCTGCCGAACCAAGCCTCAATTACTCTCTCAGCTTATGGGCAATCTACCGCCCGACAGAATTCAACCAGCACGACCATTTCTACATTCTGGTGTCGACTTTTGTGGTCCCTTCCGCATACATTACAAGATTCGTGGAAAGGGCCCTACCAAGGCATACGTCGCTATCTTTTGTTGCTTTGCAACTAAAGCTGTGCATATAGAAGTCGTAAGCGACCTCACCACAGAAGCATTTATTGGATCTCTCAAAAGATTCACCAGCAGGAGAGGCAATTGCAAGAAACTTTACTGCGACAACGCTACAAATTTTGTTGGAGCCAAGAACCAGATGAAGGAATTGGAAGAGTGTATCTACACTAAAAAGGCTGAAGATCGCATCTCAAAATTCTGTGCAACCAAAGGGACAGATTTTAAGTTTATTCCACCGAGATCACCACATTTCGGCGGATTATGGGAGGCGGCAGTCAAATCCGCGAAACAGCTTTTCTATAAAAGCGTGTCAGCAGCATCTCTTACATATGAAGAGCTAGAGACAATCATGGTCGAGATAGAGGCTATTCTTAACTCTAGACCTCTAACACCAATGTCGAACGACCCACTGGACCTTACGGCCCTTACACCTGGCCATTTCTTGATTGGCGAACCTCTGACCAATAGTGTCGATCCTCACGCAGAACCTCGGAAAGGAAACCTCCTCTACAGATGGAAGGTGGTAGCACACTTGAAAAGTGAATTCTGGCAACGTTGGACGAAAGAATACTTGTGCGAATTACAACATCGGTATAAATGGAGCAAATGCAGCGAGAACATTCAACCCGGAACGATGGTGATCTTGAAGGAAGACAATGTACCAGTCTTGTCATGGCCATTAGGACGTATAATTAGAACTATCAAGGGTCGAGATAATCTCGTCAGAGTGGCCGATGTCAAAACCACAAATGGGATCCTGCGTCGTCCAATCCACAAAATGGCACCACTACCTGTAATGTCTCAAGAAACACCTTCGGACAGTACCACAACCCACGAAGAGGATGTATCTCCACCAGAGGAATCATCAACCATACAACCTCTAACTGGGACAGAAGAGCCAAGATCATCTGGTAGTAAACGTCGTCGCACGCAGTCACCTCTCAGCCTTTTCTTAATGACTTGCCTGCTCCTACCATTATTTGGAACAGCAGAGATCATCATGAAACCATTTAATAATCAACCAGGATTATACTTTGAGGATTTAGGACCCACTTACCTAGCGGTAGACGACTGGGACTTAGTAGTATTCTTCGATCTCGCTACTTATCGCCAAGAGCTCAGCCTAATAACGAGAGGAGTGGAGCGACTGAGACAGTTGTGTGAAACCATGACATGCTGTCAATCATGCAACCAAACAGTAGCACATTTTGCAGCAGCAACCAGCGAAATCCATAACTCCAACGATCTTCTAACACCACACTTTACTAGAAGGAAGAAGAGAGCACCATTCAATATCGTTGGAAACATGGCAAACGCTTTATTCGGAGTGTTGGACTCAGAATACGCTGACCAGATGTCACAAACCATCAAAGACTTAAACAGCAATCAAGAGCACTTACTATCACTCCTAAAAAATCAAACCTCGATTATCGACTCCACGGTGAACATCCTAAATTCAACTATTGCGATGACACAACGTCAGATCTACGAATTCGAGAGGTATGCCAATCAAACCAACTCGGTCATTGATTCCATAAACCAAGACCTGAAAGAGCAGCGAACAATTGAGTTCTTCAACGCCGTATCAATACAGCTTCTTCTCATCAGCACCAAGTACCAACGGATACAATCCGCGTTGCTGAACATAATTATAGACACCCATCAGGGGAGAATTAACCCAATGATTTTAACCCCTACTCAACTGCAGACCCAGATCAACATCATAAAGGAAAACATACCACCGACACTCAGAATACATGCTGCCAACAACAATCTACTGGAATTGTACAACCTAGTCAATATCGAATGGAGGTTGACCGCCACAGAAATGATCTTCAGGTTGAAGATCCCACTAGTATCGACAGAGAATTATCAGCTTCTACATGTCATTCCCATCCCTATGTGGATTAATAATACGTATTATACCATCGAACCCCTCTCACAATTTCTCATGGTAAACCTGCACCGTGATACCTACGCACCACTGTCACAACAGGAATTTTCAAGGTGCTCTACAACTCAATCGGCTCATATTTGCAGACCACGGCATGCTTTGTACAAAAGGAGCAACCAGCCTGGAGCGTGCGAACTTCACATTCTCATACATCAGCCAATCTTGGACTTATGCAAGGTCGCCATGACTCCCACAATACAACGATGGAACCCGTTGCAGACTCCCAACCAATGGATTTATGTGATGAACCAGGAGACAATTATCACGGTCCTCTGTGGTAACGCGATCTCGCAACGGACACTAGGTGGCTCGGGACTCATCACTATTTCTAATGGCTGCATTTTGAAAGACGATTCTACCACCATCCGAGGACGCAATCGATATTCAACCACCCTCAAACCGCCCTCATCCCATCAAGGAATTTTACCGATCTGTTGTCACCAATTACGCGTTTAAACATGTCGTATCAACCTATACTACATCCAGCGATCGCAGACGACCTATCCAACCTGAAGGGGCAAATTCGTGAGTTGCAGCAGAAGGAATCAACCCCTTTATTGAATGCATCAACCATAACACACCATCATATAATGAGCTATGGTACAAGTATCGCGGTCATTGCCATGATCGGGTATTTATTGTGGAAGGGCTACCAGACATGGAAAACATCTCGACGACCAACACCAGCACCGCGAAACAGAAATTGCGACTTCCGACTTTCCTCTTCAGCTAACTTAAACAGCGAGGCTGTTTAAAGTAGGGGAGAATGTTAAATCCATAACATTTATTTTTAAGTATCTTAAATATCTTTAAGAATTTCATTTAAATCTTCCCACAAAATTTTTCTTTAAATAATTCTTATCTCAAGTAATTTTTTTCTTTAAATTATTTTCACACGTTTGACAAGTATCAGGTGTCATCTACCGGCATGCACCTGTTTCTCGGCACAAAACGCTGAATTAGCGTCTAGGCTTTTGTACCAAGAAACCAAGGTCAAGGTGCATGTGCACTTGATTTAATTTATGCACATGTTAGCAATTTAAGATGTTATTTAATTATAGTCATAGCCGTAAGTTTTTTTACATTTTATCATTTAATTTTTAATAAAGTCAGTCTAAGTTCAGACATCAAAGACAACAGTCCTGTTTTCTTTTATATTATTAACCCGTTCCTTTTCAGAACAGCCATTTGTTGCACAGGTACTGAACCTGGGCAACACACCAATTTAATTCAACTATCTTGATTATAGAGCCAATTATTACACAGGTATTGGACCTGGGTAATACGGCACATTAATTGTCAACAAATTATTGTACAGGTACTGTACCTGGACAATACAGACGAATCAGATTGTACAGGTATTGAACCTGGGCAATCATCATCCAGCATTTGAGGAATTTCCGTCAAATAAAAGAATTTGGCGCAAACAAGTATCAAGTAATGATTCTCAATCGACACATCAGGCGATCCAGCATTCACAATCAGACACAGGATCTTCGTCGTCGCTGTCACAATCGTCTTCGTTTAATGACCCAATTTTCGTTTTTCGAGAAAAAAAAAGAACGCGAATTGATAGTTATGCCATTGAATAGAGTTATCGCGTCCCACAAATCTTGTTGCGTTTGCCTTGTCCCAAATGGAAAAAAATGGTCGTACCATTCAAAGCTCGGATACAGGCTTTTATTCATTCAAGAATTTTTATTCCCAAAAACAATCGGTATTGCTCTGAACATCTCATTGGTGAACGCTTCTACGCTGATGAAATTCCCAAACTACAGGTCTTTTCGAATACGTGTTCAATCGACGCAGAAGAGTTAGCACAATTTTTAAACATACTTTCTAATTCTTGTAATAATAGTATTCTAGACAGAGTAGAAGATAACGATTTATCCGACGAGCGAATAAAGTCATTGACTGGCTACGACGTTAAAGATTTCAAAACATTGAAAGATATGTTAGTTTTAATGCGGAATACTAAAAAACGCACTATAAATCAAGCTCTTGTCGTATTTCTTTTCAGATTAAGAACTGGAAATTCTAACAGTACTATAGCGTCTATTTTTGATATCAAATATGATCAAGATGTATCTGAATACATCGGATAAATCTTGAATTCATTCAAGAATGATGTTTTGCCAGATAGGTTTGGGGTACATGCATGTTCCCGTAAAGATTTGATAGATAACCACACTTCTCCGTATGTGAAAAAATTACACGGTTTTGAGAATCGTTTGATTTTGATAGCTGATGGGTCATATCTACGACATTAAAAAAGTAGCAATAACAATTCAACGAAAATCTTTTTCTGGACAAAAGAAATGTCACCTCTGTAAACCATTTACAGTTTGCACTACAGATGGATTTGTGGTAGATGGTTTTGGGCCTTATGAAGCAACGATGAATGATGCAAAAATCATGGAAAAAATTCTTGAAGATTCAAATGGTTTAAGATCACTTCTTAGAAAAGGTGACGTTTTTATTCTTGACAGAGGATTCAGAGATGTCAAAACTTTGTTAGAGCGTGAGGGATTTGTCGTGCTGATGCCTGCGTTAAAGGGGCAAAGAAAACAACTGACGACACAAGAGGCAAATGAAAGTCGATTTGTGACAAAGCTTAGATGGGTAATAGAAGCTGTTCATGGTATCATTGGGAGTAAATTCAAATTATTGCATGAGCGACTTGATAATAAGTTTCTAAAAACAGCAGAACTCTATTGTAAAGTAGCGAATTTTCTGGTTAATGAGTTTGGAAAGAGACTCAACTCTGATACCGAACTACAAGATGAGATTACTGAGGAAATGTTACGAAGAAGAGACGTTAATAATGAATTAGCAAAAGTGGTAGAAGAGGAAAACTGGAATAGAAAAAAAGGACCTTTAAACCTTTGACGTCCAACGATGTCTTTGATTTTCCAGAGCTGACAGAAACAGATTTAAAGACACTTTTTACAGGGTCTTACCAGTAATCGCAGACTGTTTCCTATTTATCAGAAGTTTATACTGAAGACGGGGTTCTTAATATGCACTACTTGTTGGAGGATAAAAGAATTTTGAAATGTGAAGTTAAATCAAGGCATATAAGTCGAAAAGTATACAAATGTTACGTCAAATACGTTCCTAATACTATTGGCAGGGGTGGTATCGAAGAATACGTATGCGATTGTGCGAATGGGCTTAGAACTGTCGGTTGTTGCGCACACGTGGCTACAATCATTTATTTCTTAGGACACGCGAGATATCTGTCAAAAATTATCCGTCCAGCGCAAATTCTAACGAATCTCTTTTGTGTTCAAAGCGTTGAGCCTATTATTAATGAAGATAGTGATGAGGATTAAAACTAACGTAAGTTACCACGTTTTATTAAGTTTATAATTAAATTGTAAGTTTAACATGTTGTAAATAGTATTTTTATTATTTAGCGACCTCAAAACCCCTATTTTGATTCATTTTTCATAGTGTGGACGCACTGTAACGAATACACTTTTTTATTGTCGAAAAACCGTAAAAATATTTAATTCTACTTTTATTTAAAAAATCGCCCCGCTCACCAGAATCAACCAAATGGAGCCCAATTAGGCTCATTTGAAAGAGGAAGGTTGTCGCTATTAAAGCTATTTAGCAGCCAAAATAAGAATGAATCTAAACCTAAAAACCTTAGACTTTTTCCTTCAACATAAGGGGATTTTCACGATTTTTTTGCATTCAAACCTATATTTCACATATTTTCACTAGACGAAATAATGTGAAAAAATTCAGGAAACATCTACACATCCAAAACAAATCTTAAGATGCGTTGCAAACCCTTAAAACCCGATTTAAATGCCCAAAAACAACTAAAATGTCAAAAAAACACATTTTTCACGATTATGGGGTCTTCATTTGGGTCCATGGGGTCGCAAAAGATCTCAAAATTTTTTTTTTCGACCCTATTTAAGATTTTCGGGTCGGTTGTAGCCTTTTGTCCCATATATTACTATCTAGGATAATTGAGGCAGTAGATCAAACGCTTAGGAGGCAGCAGGCCGGATTCAGGAAGGGCCGCTCATGTATTGGTCATATTAACACCTTACGAATAATAGTGGAGCAGTCTACTGAATTCCGATCCCCCCTTTACCTTGCTTTCGTAGATTATGAGAAACCGTTCGACTCGGTCAATAGGAGCTTTATATGGCAGGCACTACGGCGACGTGGACTGCCTGATAAAATAATAGAATTGATAAAAGCCCTAAATAACAATTCCAAATGCAGAGTTCTCCTGTTCAACTCCAACGTGAAGGCAGTACTTTTGTACGGTTGCGAAACATGGAAAGTCACCCAATTCATCACAGGGCGCCTACAAGTCTTTATCAACAGATGCCTTCGTCGTATCCTAAAAATCCGCTGGCAAGATAGAATTTCAAATGAAGAACTATGGCGCCGTGACGGCCAAGAAAGGATAGACGACCAAATCAGGCGAAGGAAGTGGAATTGGGTTGGCCACACCTTGCGACGCGAAAACGAAAATATAGCCAAACAGGCCCTTGACTGGAATCCGCAAGGATCCCGTCGAGTCGGAAGACCTAGAACAACGTGGAGGAGAACCCTACTAGCAGAAGCCGCAACAACTGGGAGATCCTGGTCGGAGCTGGCAGCTGTTGTGCAAAACAGAGTCCGCTGGAGGGCAACTGTTTCCGCCCTATGTCCCATGAGGGATTAAAGGAGCGCAATGATGATGATGAAGGTACATCTTTTTCCGTTAATATTATTCTTGAATTGTTGCCAGAATCTTCCATTAGATGTTTCAATTCTACATCATTTTTCTGTTCTTCCGCGATAATCTCTAAATCTATTTGGTTTCCCTTAATCGCGTCACAACCATTATCCTCCGTGTCTACTCTTGATAACGTATCCGCTACCTGATGTATCTAATATCAGATGTGAATTGCGTAATATAATCCAACTGTCTCGCCTGTCTTGGACTTGTGGCGGTTCGTAAGAATTTTGGATGAATTTAACTCTGTCCTCTGATGGAAGTATTCCATCTTTTGTAATTTTATGACTTAAAAATTCTAACGTATGTATACCAAAGAGACATTTC
>CATLJY010000443.1:0-123748 GCA_949987705.1 Thereva unica | reverse complement strand
TCGATGAATGTAACTTAATTTCGATGAATTAAGTGATTTCAAGTTATTTTCGATGTATTCGATGTATGAAACTCAATTTCGATGAATTAAGTGAATTTAACTTATTTTCGATGTATTCGATGAATGTAACTTAATTTCGATGAATTAAGTGAATTTAAGTTATTTTCGATGTATTCGATGTATGAAACTCAATTTCGATGAATTAAGTGAATTTAACTTATTTTCGATGTATTCGATGAATGTAACTTAATTTCGATGAATTAAGTGATTTTTTTTTTTTTATGTGAAAGACTAGAGTCTTAGGAAAGGCCCTTTATACTGTTGACAATCTATTTTCTTCGTATAGAGTGCAATGTCGAACAGCAGCTCTAGTCGGGGAGGAAGGAACCGCCACAACCTTCCCGCGATAGTTTCAGTCCACCTACTCCCAACCATTACTATCGCGACTCTGACATCGGGGCATCGAGAAACAACTCGCTGGAGTGTTATGCCTCCTGAAACGAGTTGAGTCTCATCAACCAACCGATGACATGCGCTTTGGTGGAGCGGGGAAGGGCTAAGGAAGGCTATGACACGAGGAATCAGGAATGTAAAGAGGGAAGAAGAAAGAAGGAACGTTATGTAGGTGGTAAATTTGGGAAAGGCTAGGACCGTGGCACCGCCGGGATTCGAACCCGGGACCTCTGGGATAGCAGTCAGGCGCCTTACCCCTAGACTACCGAGGCCCCGATTTCAAGTTATTTTCGATGTATTCGATGAATGTAACTTAATTTCGATGAATTAAGTGAATATAAGTTATTTTCGATGTATTCGATGTATGAAACTCAATTTCGATGAATTAAGTGAATTTAACTTATTTTCGATGTATTCGATTAATATAACTTAATTTCGATGAATTAAGTGAATTTACGTTATTTTCGATGTATTCGATGTATGAAACTCAATTTCGATGAATTAAGTGAATTTAACTTATTTTCGATGTATTCGATGAATGTAACTTAATTTCGATGAATTAAGTGAATTGAACTTATTTTCGATGTATTCGATGAATGTAACTTAATTTCGACGAATTAAGAGATTTCAAGTTATTTTCGATGTATTCGATGTATGAAACTCAATTTCGATGAATTAAGTGAATTTAACTTATTTTCGATGTATTCGATGAATGTAACTCAATTTCGATGAATTAAGTGAATTGAACTTATTTTCGATGTATTCGATGAATGTAACTTAATTTCGATGAATTAAGTGATTTCAAGTTATTTTCGATGTATTCGATGAATGTAACTTAATTTCGGTGAATTAAGTGATTTCAAGTTATTTTCGATGTATTCGATGTATGAAACTCAATTTCGATGAATTAAGTGAATTTAACTTATTTTCGATGTATTCGATGAATGTAACTTAATTTCGATGAATTAAGTGATTTCAAGTTATTTTCGATGTATTCGATGAATGTACCTTAATTTCGATGAATTAAGTGAATTTAAGTTATTTTCGATGTATTCGATGTATGAAACTCAATTTCGATGAATTAAGTGAATTTAACTTATTTTCGATGTATTCGATGAATGTAACTCAATTTCGATGAATTAAGTGATTTCAAGTTATTTTCGATGTATTCGATGTATGAAACTCAATTTCGATGAATTAAGTGAATTTAACTTATTTTCGATGTATTCGATGAATGTAACTTAATTTCGATGAATTAAGTGATTTCAAGTTATTTTCGATGTATTCGATGTATGAAACTCAATTTCGATGAATTAAGTGAATTTAACTTATTTTCGATGTATTCGATGAATGTAACTTAATTTCGATGAATTAAGTGAATTGAACTTATTTTCGATGTATTCGATGAATGTAACTTAATTTCGATGAATTAAGTGATTTCAAGCTATTTTCGATGAATTCGATGAATGTAACTCAATTTCGATGAATTAAGTGATTTCAAGTTATTTTCGATGTATTCGATGTATGAAACTCAATTTCGATGAATTAAGTGAATTTAACTTATTTTCGATGTATTCGATGAATGTAACTTAATTTCGATGAATTAAGTGATTTCAAGTTATTTTCGATGTATTCGATGTATGAAACTCAATTTCGATGAATTAAGTGAATTTAACTTATTTTCGATGTATTCGATGAATGTAACTTAATTTCGATGAATTAAGTGATTTCAAGTTATTTTCGATGTATTCGATGTATGAAACTCAATTTCGATGAATTAAGTGAATTTAACTTATTTTCGATGTATTCGATGAATATAACTTAATTTCGATGAATTAAGTGATTTCAAGTTATTTTCGATGTATTCGATGAATGTAACTTAATTTCGATGAATTAAGTGAATTTAAGTTATTTTCGATGTATTCGATGTATGAAACTCAATTTCGATGAATTAAGTGAATTTAACTTATTTTCGATGTATTCGATGAATGTAACTTAATTTCGATGAATTAAGTGAATTGAACTTATTTTCGATGTATTCGATGAATGTAACTTAATTTCGATGAATTAAGTGATTTCAAGTTATTTTCGATGTATTCGATGAATGTAACTTAATTTCGATGAATTAAGTGATTTCAAGTTATTTTCGATGTATTCGATGTATGAAACTCAATTTCGATGAATTAAGTGAATTTAACTTATTTTCGATGTATTCGATGAATGTAACTTAATTTCGATGAATTAAGTGAATTGAACTTATTTTCGATGTATTCGATGAATATAACTTAATTTCGGTGAATTAAGTGAATTTAAGTTATTTTCGATGTATTCGATGAATGTAACTTAATTTCGATGAATTAAGTGAATTTAACTTATTTTCGATGTATTCGATGAATGTAACTTAATTTCGATGAATTAAGTGATTTCAAGTTATTTTCGATGTATTCGATGTATGAAACTCAATTTCGATGAATTAAGTGAATTTAACTTATTTTCGATGTATTCGATGAATGTAACTTAATTTCGATGAATTAAGTGATTTCAAGTTATTTTCGATGTATTCGATGTATGAAACTCAATTTCGATGAATTAAGTGAATTTAACTTATTTTCGATGTATTCGATGAATGTAACTTAATTTCGATGAATTAAGTGATTTCAAGTTATTTTCGATGTATTCGATGTATGAAACTCAATTTCGATGAATTAAGTGAATTTAACTTATTTTCGATGTATTCGATGAATGTAACTTAATTTCGATGAATTAAGTGATTTCAAGTTATTTTCGATGTATTCGATGTATGAAACTCAATTTCGATGAATTAAGTGAATTTAACTTATTTTCGATGTATTCGATGAATGTAACTTAATTTCGATGAATTAAGTGATTTCAAGTTATTTTCGATGTATTCGATGAATGTAACTTAATTTCGATGAATTAAGTGAATTTAAGTTATTTTCGATGTATTCGATGTATGAAACTCAATTTCGATGAATTAAGTGAATTTAACTTATTTTCGATGTATTCGATGAATGTAACTTAATTTCGATGAATTAAGTGATTTCAAGTTATTTTCGATGTATTCGATGAATGTAACTTAATTTCGATGAATTAAGTGAATTTAAGTTATTTTCGATGTATTCGATGTATGAAACTCAATTTCGATGAATTAAGTGAATTTAACTCATTTTCGATGTATTCGATGAATGTAACTTAATTTCGATGAATTAAGTGATTTCAAGTTATTTTCGATGAATTCGATGAATGTAACTTGATTTCGATGAATTAAGTGAATTTAAGTTATTTTCGATGTATTCGATGTATGAAACTCAATTTCGATGAATTAAGTGAATTTAACTTATTTTCGATGTATTCGATGTAACTCAATTTCGATGAATTAAGTGAATTTAACTTATTTTCGATGTATTCGATGAATGTAACTTAATTTCGATGAATTAAGTGAATTTAACTTATTTTCGATGTATTCGATGAATGTAACTTAATTTCGATGAATTAAGTGAATTTAACTTATTTTCGATGTATTCGATGAATGTAACTTAATTTCGATGAATTAAGTGATTTCAAGTTATTTTCGATGTATTCGATGAATGTAACTTAATTTCGATGAATTAAGTGAATTTAAGTTATTTTCGATGTATTCGATGTATGAAACTCAATTTCGATGAATTAAGTGAATTTAACTTATTTTCGATGTATTCGATGAATGTAACTCAATTTCGATGAATTAAGTGAATTGAACTTATTTTCGATGTATTCGATGAATGTAACTTAATTTCGATGAATTAAGTGATTTCAAGTTATTTTCGATGTATTCGATGAATGTATCTTAATTTCGGTGAATTAAGTGATTTCAAGTTATTTTCGATGTATTCGATGTATGAAACTCAATTTCGATGAATTAAGTGAATTTAACTTATTTTCGATGTATTCGATGAATGTAACTTAATTTCGATGAATTAAGTGATTTCAAGTTATTTTCGATGAATTCGATGAATGTAACTTGATTTCGATTAATTAAGTGAATTTAAGTTATTTTCGATGTATTCGATGTATGAAACTCAATTTCGATGAATTAAGTGAATTTATCTTATTTTCGATGTATTCGATGAATGTAACTTAGTTTCGATGAATTAAGTGATTTCAAGTTATTTTCGATGTATTCGATGTATGAAACTCAATTTCGATGAATTAAGTGAATTTAACTTATTTTCGATGTATTCGATGAATGTAACTTAATTTCGATGAATTAAGTGAATTTAAGTTATTTTCGATGTATTCGATGTATGAAACTCAATTTCGATGAATTAAGTGAATTTAACTTATTTTCGATGTATTCGATGAATGTAACTTAATTTCGATGAATTAAGTGAATTTAAGTTATTTTCGATGTATTCGATGTATGAAACTCAATTTCGATGAATTAAGTGAATTTAACTTATTTTCGATGTATTCGATGAATGTAACTTAATTTCGATGAATTAAGTGATTTCAAGTTATTTTCGATGTATTCGATGAATATAACTTAATTTAGGTGAATTAAGTGAATTGAACTTATTTTCGATGTATTCGATGAATGTAACTTAATTTCGATGAATTAAGTGATTTCAAGTTATTTTCGATGTATTCGATGAATGTAACTTAATTTCGATGAATTAAGTGATTTCAAGTTATTTTCGATGTATTCGATGTATGAAACTCAATTTCGATGAATTAAGTGAATTTAACTTATTTTCGATGTATTCGATGAATGTAACTTAATTTCGATGAATTAAGTGATTTCAAGTTATTTTCGATGAATTCGATGAATGTAACTTAATTTCGATGAATTAAGTGATTTCAAGTTATTTTCGATGTATTCGATGTATGAAACTCAATTTCGATGAATTAAGTGAATTTAACTTATTTTCGATGTATTCGATGAATGTAACTCAATTTCGATGAATTAAGTGAATTTAACTTATTTTCGATGTATTCGATGAATTTAACTTAATTTCGATGAATTAAGTGATTTCAAGTTATTTTCGATGTATGAAACTCAATTTCGATGAATTAAGTGAATTTAACTTATTTTCGATGTATTCGATAAATGTAACTCAATTTCGATGAATTAAGTGAATTGAACTTATTTTCGATGTATTCGATGAATGTAACTTAATTTCGATGAATTAAGTGAATTGAACTTATTTTCGATGTATTCGATGAATATAACTTAATTTCGGTGAATTAAGTGAATTTAAGTTATTTTCGATGTATTCGATGTATGAAACTCAATTTCGATGAATTAAGTGAATTTAACTTATTTTCGATGTATTCGATGAATGTAACTTAATTTCGATGAATTAAGTGATTTCAAGTTATTTTCGATGTATTCGATGAATGTAACTTAATTTCGATGAATTAAGTGAATTTAAGTTATTTTCGATGTATTCGATGTATGAAACTCAATTTCGATGAATTAAGTGAATTTAACTTATTTTCGATGTATTCGATGAATGTAACTCAATTTCGATGAATTAAGTGATTTCAAGTTATTTTCGATGTATTCGATGTATGAAACTCAATTTCGATGAATTAAGTGAATTTAACTTATTTTCGATGTATTCGATGAATGTAACTTAATTTCGATGAATTAAGTGATTTCAAGTTATTTTCGATGTATTCGATGTATGAAACTCAATTTCGATGAATTAAGTGAATTTAACTTATTTTCGATGTATTCGATGAATGTAACTTAATTTCGATGAATTAAGTGAATTGAACTTATTTTCGATGTATTCGATGTATGAAACTCAATTTCGATGAATTAAGTGAATTTAACTTATTTTCGATGTATTCGATGAATGTAACTTAATTTCGGTGAATTAAGTGATTTCAAGTTATTCGATGTATTCGATGTATGAAACTCAATTTCGATGAATTAAGTGAATTTAACTTATTTTCGATGTATTCGATGAATGTAACTTAATTTCGATGAATTAAGTGATTTCAAGTTATTTTCGATGTATTCGATGAATGTAACTTAATTTCGATGAATTAAGTGAATTTAAGTTATTTTCGATGTATTCGATGTATGAAACTCAATTTCGATGAATTAAGTGAATTTAACTTATTTTCGATGTATTCGATGAATGTAACTTAATTTCGATGAATTAAGTGATTTCAAGTTATTTTCGATGTATTCGATGAATGTAACTTAATTTCGAAGAATTAAGTGAATTTAAGTTATTTTCGATGTATTCGATGTATGAAACTCAATTTCGATGAATTAAGTGAATTTAACTTATTTTCGATGTATTCGATGAATGTAACTTAATTTCGATGAATTAAGTGATTTCAAGTTATTTTCGATGAATTCGATGAATGTAACTTGATTTCGATGAATTAAGTGAATTGAACTTATTTTCGATGTATTCGATGTATGAAACTCAATTTCGATGAATTAAGTGAATTTAACTTATTTTCGATGTATTCGATGAATGTAACTTAATTTCGATGATTTAAGTGATTTCAAGTTATTTTCGATGTATTCGATGTATGAAACTCAATTTCGATGAATTAAGTGAATTTAACTTATTTTCGATGTATTCGATGAATGTAACTTAATTTCGATGAATTAAGTGATTTCAAGTTATTTTCGATGTATTCGATGAATGTAACTTAATTTCGATGAATTAAGTGAATTTAAGTTATTTTCGATGTATTCGATGTATGAAACTCAGTTTCGATGAATTAAGTGAATTTAACTTATTTTCGATGTATTCGATGAATGGAACTTAATTTCGATGAATTAAGTGATTTCAAGTTATTTTCGATGTATTCGATGTATGAAACTCAATTTCGATGAATTAAGTGAATTTAACTTATTTTCGATGTATTCGATGAATGTAACTTAATTTCGATGAATTAAGTGATTTCAAGTTATTTTCGATGTATTCGATGAATGTAACTTAATTTCGATGAATTAAGTGAATTTAAGTTATTTTCGATGTATTCGATGAATGTAACTCAATTTCGATGAATTAAGTGAATTTAATTTATTTTCGATGTATTCGATGAATGTAACTTAATTTCGATTAATTAAGTGAATTTAACTTATTTTCGATGTATTCGATGAATGTAACTTAATTTCGATGAATTAAGTGAATTTAAGTTATTTTCGATGTATTCGATGTATGAAACTCAATTTCGATGAATTAAGTGAATTTAACTTATTTTCGATGTATTCGATGAATGTAACTCAATTTCGATGAATTAAATGAATTGAACTTATTTTCGATGTATTCGATGAATGTAACTTAATTTCGATGAATTAAGTGATTTCAAGTTATTTTCGATGAATTCGATGAATGTAACTTGATTTCGATGAATTAAGTGAATATAAGTTATTTTCGATGTATTCGATGTATGAAACTCAATTTCGATGAATTAAGTGAATTTAACTTATTTTCGATGCATTCGATGAATGTAACTTAATTTCGATGAATTAAGTGATTTCAAGTTATTTTCGATGTATTCGATGAATGTAACTTAATTTCGATGAATTAAGTGAATATAAGTTATTTTCGATGTATTCGATGTATGAAACTCAATTTCGATGAATTAAGTGAATTTAACTTATTTTCGATGTATTCGATGAATGTAACTTAATTTCGATGAATTAAGTGAATTTAAGTTATTTTCGATGTATTCGATGTATGAAACTCAATTTCGATGAATTAAGTGAATTTAACTTATTTTCGATGTATTCGATGAATGTAACTCAATTTCGATGAATTAAGTGAATTTAACTTATTTTCGATGTATTCGATGTATGAAACTCAATTTCGATTAATTAAGTGAATTTAACTTATTTTCGATGTATTCGATGAATGTAACTTAATTTCGATGAATTAAGTGATTTCAAGTTATTTTCGATGAATTCGATGAATGTAACTTGATTTCGATGAATTAAGTGAATTTAAGTTATTTTCGATGTATTCGATGTATGAAACTCAATTTCGATGAATTAAGTGAATTTAACTTATTTTCGATGTATTCGATGTATGAAACTCAATTTCGATGAATTAAGTGAATTTAACTTATTTTCGATGTATTCGATGAATGTAACTTAATTTCGATGAATTAAGTGAATTGAACTTATTTTCGATGTATTCGATGTATGAAACTCAATTTCGATGAATTAAGTGAATTTAACTTATTTTCGATGTATTCGATGAATGTAACTTAATTTCGGTGAATTAAGTGATTTCAAGTTATTTTCGATGTATTCGATGTATGAAACTCAATTTCGATGAATTAAGTGAATTTAACTTATTTTCGATGTATTCGATGAATGTAACTTAATTTCGATGAATTAAGTGATTTCAAGTTATTTTCGATGTATTCGATGAATGTAACTTAATTTCGATGAATTAAGTGAATTTAAGTTATTTTCGATGTATTCGATGTATGAAACTCAATTTCGATGAATTAAGTGAATTTAACTTATTTTCGATGTGTTCGATGAATGTAACTTAATTTCGATGAATTAAGTGAATTTAAGTTATTTTCGATGTATTCGATGTATGAAACTCAATTTCGATGAATTAAGTGAATTTAACTTATTTTCGATGTATTCGATGAATGTAACTTAATTTCGATGAATTAAGTGATTTCAAGTTATTTTCGATGTATTCGATGAATGTAACTTAATTTCGATGAATTAAGTGAATTTAACTTATTTTCGATGTATTCGATGAATATAACTTAATTTCGGTGAATTAAGTGAATTTAAGTTATTTTCGATGTATTCGATGTATGAAACTCAATTTCGATGAATTAAGTGAATTTAACTTATTTTCGATGTATTCGATGAATGTAACTTAATTTCGATGAATTAAGTGATTTCAAGTTATTTTCGATGTATTCGATGAATGTAACTTAATTTCGACGAATTAAGTGAATATAAGTTATTTTCGATGTATTCGATGTATGAAACTCAATTTCGATGAATTAAGTGAATTTAACTTATTTTCGATGTATTCGATGAATGTAACTTAATTTCGATGAATTAAGTGAATTTAAGTTATTTTCGATGTATTCGATGTATGAAACTCAATTTCGATGAATTAAGTGAATTTAACTTATTTTCGATGTATTCGATGAATGTAACTTAATTTCGATGAATTAAGTGAATTGAACTTATTTTCGATGTATTCGATGAATGTAACTTAATTTCGATGAATTAAGTGATTTCAAGTTATTTTCGATGTATTCGATGTATGAAACTCAATTTCGATGAATTAAGTGAATTTAACTTATTTTCGATGTATTCGATGAATGTAACTCAATTTCGATGAATTAAGTGAATTGAACTTATTTTCGATGTATTCGATGAATGTAACTTAATTTCGATGAATTAAGTGAATTGAACTTATTTTCGATGTATTCGATGAATATAACTTAATTTCGGTGAATTAAGTGAATTTAAGTTATTTTCGATGTATTCGTTGTATGAAACTCAATTTCGATGAATTAAGTGAATTTAACTTATTTTCGATGTATTCGATGAATGTAACTTAATTTCGAAGAATTAAGTGATTTCAAGTTATTTTCGATGTATTCGATGTATGAAACTCAATTTCGATGAATTAAGTGAATTTAACTTATTTTCGATGTATTCGATGAATGTAACTTAATTTCGATGAATTAAGTGAATTTAACTTATTTTCGATGTATTCGATGAATATAGCTTAATTTCGATGAATTAAGTGATTTCAAGTTATTTTCGATGTATTCGATGAATGTAACTTAATTTCGATGAATTAAGTGAATTTAAGTTATTTTCGATGTATTCGATGTATGAAACTCAATTTCGATGAATTAAGTGAATTTAACTTATTTTCGATGTATTCGATGAATGTAACTCAATTTCGATGAATTAAGTGAATTGAACTTATTTTCGATGTATTCGATGAATGTAACTTAATTTCGATGAATTAAGTGATTTCAAGTTATTTTCGATGAATTCGATGAATGTAACTTGATTTCGATGAATTAAGTGAATATAAGTTATTTTCGATGTATTCGATGTATGAAACTCAATTTCGATGAATTAAGTGAATTTAACTTATTTTCAATGTATTCGATGAATGTAACTTAATTTCGATGAATTAAGTGATTTCAAGTTATTTTCGATGTATTCGATGAATGTAACTTAATTTCGAGGAATTAAGTGAATATAAGTTATTTTCGATGTATTCGATGTATGAAACTCAATTTCGATGAATTAAGTGAATTTAACTTATTTTCGATGTATTCGATGAATGTAACTTAATTTCGATGAATTAAGTGAATTGAACTTATTTTCGATGTATTCGATGAATATAACTTAATTTCGGTGAATTAAGTGAATTTAAGTTATTTTCGATGTATTCGATGTATGAAACTCAATTTCGATGAATTAAGTGAATTTAACTTATTTTCGATGTATTCGATGAATGTAACTTAATTTCGATGAATTAAGTGATTTCAAGTTATTTTCGATGAATTCGATGAATGTAACTTAATTTCGATGAATTAAGTGAATTTAAGTTATTTTCGATGTATTCGATGTATGAAACTCAATTTCGATGAATTAAGTGAATTTAACTTATTTTCGATGTATTCGATGAATGTAACTTAATTTCGATGAATTAAGTGAATATAAGTTATTTTCGATGTATTCGATGTATGAAACTCAATTTCGATGAATTAAGTGAATTTAACTTATTTTCGATGTATTCGATGAATGTAACTTAATTTCGATGAATTAAGTGAATTTAAGTTATTTTCGATGTATTCGATGTATGAAACTCAATTTCGATGAATTAAGTGAATTTAACTTATTTTCGATGTATTCGATGAATGTAACTTAATTTCGATGAATTAAGTGAATTGAACTTATTTTCGATGTATTCGATGAATGTAACTTAATTTCGATGAATTAAGTGATTTCAAGCTATTTTCGATGTATTCGATGTATGAAACTCAATTTCGATGAATTAAGTGAATTTAACTTATTTTCGATGTATTCGATGAATGTAACTCAATTTCGATGAATTAAGTGAATTGAACTTATTTTCGATGTATTCGATGAATGTAACTTAATTTCGATGAATTAAGTGAATTGAACTTATTTTCGATGTATTCGATGAATATAACTTAATTTCGGTGAATTAAGTGAATTTAAGTTATTTTCGATGTATTCGATGTATGAAACTCAATTTCGATGAATTAAGTGAATTTAACTTATTTTCGATGTATTCGATGAATGTAACTTAATTTCGATGAATTAAGTGATTTCAAGTTATTTTCGATGTATTCGATGTATGAAACTCAATTTCGATGAATTAAGTGAATTTAACTTATTTTCGATGTATTCGATGAATGTAACTTAATTTCGATGAATTAAGTGAATTTAACTTATTTTCGATGTATTCGATGAATGTAACTTAATTTCGATGAATTAAGTGAATTTAACTTATTTTCGATGTATTCGATGAATATAGCTTAATTTCGATGAATTAAGTGATTTCAAGTTATTTTCGATGTATTCGATGAATGTAACTTGATTTCGATGAATTAAGTGAATATAAGTTATTTTCGATGTATTCGATGTATGAAACTCAATTTCGATGAATTAAGTGAATTTAACTTATTTTCGATGTATTCGATGAATGTAACTTAATTTCGATGAATTAAGTGATTTCAAGTTATTTTCGATGAATTCGATGAATGTAACTTGATTTCGATGAATTAAGTGAATATAAGTTATTTTCGATGTATTCGATGTATGAAACTCAATTTCGATGAATTAAGTGAATTTAAGTTATTTTCAATGTATTCGATGAATGTAACTTAATTTCGATGAATTAAGTGATTTCAAGTTATTTTCGATGTATTCGATGAATGTAACTTAATTTCGATGAATTAAGTGAATATAAGTTATTTTCGATGTATTCGATGTATGAAACTCAATTTCGATGAATTAAGTGAATTTAACTTATTTTCGATGTATTCGATGAATGTAACTTAATTTCGATGAATTAAGTGAATTGAACTTATTTTCGATGTATTCGATGAATATAACTTAATTTCGGTGAATTAAGTGAATTTAAGTTATTTTCGATGTATTCGATGTATGAAACTCAATTTCGATGAATTAAGTGAATTTAACTTATTTTCGATGTATTCGATGAATGTAACTTAATTTCGATGAATTAAGTGATTTCAAGTTATTTTCGATGAATTCGATGAATGTAACTTAATTTCGATGAATTAAGTGAATTTAAGTTATTTTCGATGTATTCGATGTATGAAACTCAATTTCGATGAATTAAGTGAATTTAACTTATTTTCGATGTATTCGATGAATGTAACTTAATTTCGATGAATTAAGTGAATATAAGTTATTTTCGATGTATTCGATGTATGAAACTCAATTTCGATGAATTAAGTGAATTTAACTTATTTTCGATGTATTCGATGAATGTAACTTAATTTCGATGAATTAAGTGAATTTAAGTTATTTTCGATGTATTCGATGTATGAAACTCAATTTCGATGAATTAAGTGAATTTAACTTATTTTCGATGTATTCGATGAATGTAACTTAATTTCGATGAATTAAGTGAATTGAACTTATTTTCGATGTATTCGATGAATGTAACTTAATTTCGATGAATTAAGTGATTTCAAGCTATTTTCGATGTATTCGATGTATGAAACTCAATTTCGATGAATTAAGTGAATTTAACTTATTTTCGATGTATTCGATGAATGTAACTCAATTTCGATGAATTAAGTGAATTGAACTTATTTTCGATGTATTCGATGAATGTAACTTAATTTCGATGAATTAAGTGAATTGAACTTATTTTCGATGTATTCGATGAATATAACTTAATTTCGGTGAATTAAGTGAATTTAAGTTATTTTCGATGTATTCGATGTATGAAACTCAATTTCGATGAATTAAGTGAATTTAACTTATTTTCGATGTATTCGATGAATGTAACTTAATTTCGATGAATTAAGTGATTTCAAGTTATTTTCGACGTATTCGATGTATGAAACTCAATTTCGATGAATTAAGTGAATTTAACTTATTTTCGATGTATTCGATGAATGTAACTTAATTTCGATGAATTAAGTGAATTTAACTTATTTTCGATGTATTCGATGAATGTAACTTAATTTCGATGAATTAAGTGAATTTAACTTATTTTCGATGTATTCGATGAATATAGCTTAATTTCGATGAATTAAGTGATTTCAAGTTATTTTCGATGTATTCGATGAATGTAACTTAATTTCGATGAATTAAGTGAATTTAAGTTATTTTCGATGTATTCGATGTATGAAACTCAATTTCGATGAATTAAGTGAATTTAACTTATTTTCGATGTATTCGATGAATGTAACTCAATTTCGATGAATTAAGTGAATTGAACTTATTTTCGATGTATTCGATGAATGTAACTTAATTTCGATGAATTAAGTGATTTCAAGTTATTTTCGATGAATTCGATGAATGTAACTTGATTTCGATGAATTAAGTGAATATAAGTTATTTTCGATGTATTCGATGTATGAAACTCAATTTCGATGAATTAAGTGAATTTAACTTATTTTCGATGTATTCGATGAATGTAACTTAATTTCGATGAATTAAGTGATTTCAAGTTATTTTCGATGTATTCGATGAATGTAACTTAATTTAGATGAATTAAGTGAATATAAGTTATTTTCGATGTATTCGATGTATGAAACTCAATTTCGATGAATTAAGTGAATTTAACTTATTTTCGATGTATTCGATGAATGTAACTTAATTTCGATGAATTAAGTGAATTGAACTTATTTTCGATGTATTCGATGAATATAACTTAATTTCGGTGAATTAAGTGAATTTAAGTTATTTTCGATGTATTCGATGTATGAAACTCAATTTCGATGAATTAAGTGAATTTAACTTATTTTCGATGTATTCGATGAATGTAACTTAATTTCGATGAATTAAGTGATTTCAAGTTATTTTCGATGAATTCGATGAATGTAACTTGATTTCGATGAATTAAGTGAATTTAAGTTATTTTCGATGTATTCGATGTATGAAACTCAATTTCGATGAATTAAGTGAATTTAACTTATTTTCGATGTATTCGATGAATGTAACTCAATTTCGATGAATTAAGTGAATTTAACTTATTTTCGATGTATTCGATGAATGTAACTTAATTTCGATGAATTAAGTGAATTTAACTTATTTTCGATGTATTCGATGAATGTAACTTAATTTCGATGAATTAAGTGAATTTAACTTATTTTCGATGTATTCGATGAATGTAACTTAATTTCGATGAATTAAGTGATTTCAAGTTATTTTCGATGTATTCGATGAATGTAACTTAATTTCGATGAATTAAGTGAATTTAAGTTATTTTCGATGTATTCGATGTATGAAACTCAATTTCGATGAATTAAGTGAATTTAACTTATTTTCGATGTATTCGATGAATGTAACTTAATTTCGATGAATTAAGTGATTTCAAGTTATTTTCGATGAATTCGATGAATGTAACTTGATTTCGATGAATTAAGTGAATATAAGTTATTTTCGATGTATTCGATGTATGAAACTCAATTTCGATGAATTAAGTGAATTTAACTTATTTTCGATGTATTCGATGAATGTAACTTAATTTCGATGAATTAAGTGATTTCAAGTTATTTTCGATGAATTCGATGAATGTAACTTGATTTCGATGAATTAAGTGAATATAAGTTATTTTCGATGTATTCGATGTATGAAACTCAATTTCGATGAATTAAGTGAATTTAACTTATTTTCGATGTATTCGATGAATGTAACTTAATTTCGATGAATTAAGTGATTTCAAGTTATTTTCGATGTATTCGATGAATGTAACTTAATTTCGATGAATTAAGTTAATATAAGTTATTTTCGATGTATTCGATGAATGTAACTTAATTTCGATGAATTAAGTGAATTTAAGTTATTTTCGATGTATTCGATGTATGAAACTCAATTTCGATGAATTAAGTGAATTTAACTTATTTTCGATGTATTCGATGAATGTAACTCAATTTCGATGAATTAAGTGATTTCAAGTTATTTTCGATGTATTCGATGAATGTAACTTAATTTCGATGAATTAAGTGAATTTAAGTTATTTTCGATGTATTCGATGTATGAAACTCAATTTCGATGAATTAAGTGAATTTAACTTATTTTCGATGTATTCGATGAATGTAACTTAATTTCGATGAATTAAGTGATTTCAAGTTATTTTCGATGAATTCGATGAATGTAACTTGATTTCGATGAATTAAGTGAATATAAGTTATTTTCGATGTATTCGATGTATGAAACTCAATTTCGATGAATTAAGTGAATTTAACTTATTTTCGATGTATTCGATGAATGTAACTTAATTTCGATGAATTAAGTGATTTCAAGTTATTTTCGATGTATTCGATGAATGTAACTTAATTTCGATGAATTAAGTGAATATAAGTTATTTTCGATGTATTCGATGAATGTAACTTAATTTCGATGAATTAAGTGAATTTAAGTTATTTTCGATGTATTCGATGTATGAAACTCAATTTCGATGAATTAAGTGAATTTAACTTATTTTCGATGTATTCGATGAATGTAACTCAATTTCGATGAATTAAGTGATTTCAAGTTATTTTCGATGTATTCGATGAATGTAACTTAATTTCGATGAATTAAGTGAATTTAAGTTATTTTCGATGTATTCGATGTATGAAACTCAATTTCGATGAATTAAGTGAATTTAACTTATTTTCGATGTATTCGATGAATGTAACTTAATTTCGATGAATTAAGTGATTTCAAGTTATTTTCGATGAATTCGATGAATGTAACTTGATTTCGATGAATTAAGTGAATATAAGTTATTTTCGATGTATTCGATGTATGAAACTCAATTTCGATGAATTAAGTGAATTTAACTTATTTTCGATGTATTCGATGAATGTAACTTAATTTCGATGAATTAAGTGATTTCAAGTTATTTTCGATGAATTCGATGAATGTAACTTGATTTCGATGAATTAAGTGAATATAAGTTATTTTCGATGTATTCGATGTATGAAACTCAATTTCGATGAATTAAGTGAATTTAACTTATTTTCGATGTATTCGATGAATGTAACTTAATTTCGATGAATTAAGTGATTTCAAGTTATTTTCGATGTATTCGATGAATGTAACTTAATTTCGATGAATTAAGTGAATATAAGTTATTTTCGATGTATTCGATGAATGTAACTTAATTTCGATGAATTAAGTGAATTTAAGTTATTTTCGATGTATTCGATGTATGAAACTCAATTTCGATGAATTAAGTGAATTTAACTTATTTTCGATGTATTCGATGAATGTAACTCAATTTCGATGAATTAAGTGAATTTAAGTTATTTTCGATGTATTCGATGTATGAAACTCAATTTCGATGAATTAAGTGAATTGAACTTATTTTCGATGTATTCGATGAATGTGACTTAATTTCGATGAATTAAGTGATTTCAAGTTATTTTCGATGAATTCGATGAATGTAACTTGATTTCGATGAATTAAGTGAATTTAAGTTATTTTCGATGTATTCGATGAATGTAACTTAATTTCGATGAATTAAGTGAATTTAACTTATTTTCGATGTATTCGATGAATGTAACTTAATTTCGATGAATTAAGTGAATTTAACTTATTTTCGATGTATTCGATGTATGAAACTCAATTTCGATGAATTAAGTGATTTCAAGTTATTTTCGATGTATTCGATGAATGTAACTTGATTTCGATGAATTAAGTGAATTTAACTTATTTTCGATGTATTCGATGAATGTAACTTAATTTCGATGAATTAAGTGAATTTAAGTTATTTTCGATGTATTCGATGTATGAAACTCAATTTCGATGAATTAAGTGAATTTAACTTATTTTCGATGTATTCGATGAATGTAACTTGATTTCGATGAATTAAGTGAATTTAAGTTATTTTCGATGTATTCGATGAATGTAACTTAATTTCGATGAATTAAGCGAATTTAACTTATTTTCGATGTATTCGATGAATGTAACTTAATTTCGATGAATTAAGTGAATTTAACTTATTTTCGATGTATTCGATGTATGAAACTCAATTTCGATGAATTAAGTGATTTCAAGTTATTTTCGATGTATTCGATGAATGTAACTTGATTTCGATGAATTAAGTGAATTTAACTTATTTTCGATGTATTCGATGAATGTAACTTAATTTCGATGAATTAAGTGAATTTAAGTTATTTTCGATGTATTCGATGTATGAAACTCAATTTCGATGAATTAAGTGATTTGAAGTTATTTTCGATGAATTCGATGAGTGTAACTTGATTTCGATGAATTAAGTGAATTTAAGTTATTTTCGATGTATTCGATGAATGTAACTTAATTTCGATGAATTAAGTGAATTTAACTTATTTTCGATGTATTCGATGAATGTAACTTAATTTCGATGAATTAAGTGAATTTAAGTTATTTTCGATGTATTCGATGTATGAAACTCAATTTCGATGAATTAAGTGAATTTAACTTATTTTCGATGTATTCGATGAATGTAACTTGATTTCGATGAATTAAGTGAATTTAAGTTATTTTCGATGTATTCGATGTATGAAACTCAATTTCGATGAATTAAGTGAATTTAACTTATTTTCGATGTATTCGATGAATGTAACTTAATTTCGATGAATTAAGTGAATTTAACTTATTTTCGATGTATTCGATGAATGTAACTTAATTTCGATGAATTAAGTGAATTTAACTTATTTTCGATGTATTCGATGTATGAAACTCAATTTCGATGAATTAAGTGATTTCAAGTTATTTTCGATGTATTCGATGAATGTAACTTGATTTCGATGAATTAAGTGAATTTAAGTTATTTTCGATGTATTCGATGTATGAAACTCAATTTCGATGAATTAAGTGATTTCAAGTTATTTTCGATGTATTCGATGAATGTAACTTGATTTCGATGAATTAAGTGAATTTAAGTTATTTTCGATGTATTCGATGTATGAAACTCAATTTCGATGAATTAAGTGAATTTAACTTATTTTCGATGTATTCGATGAATGTAACTCAATTTCGATGAATTAAGTGAATTTAAGTTATTTTCGATGTATTCGATGAATGTAACTTAATTTCGATGAATTAAGTGAATTTAACTTATTTTCGATGTATTCGATGAATGTAACTTAATTTCGATGAATTAAGTGAATTTAAGTTATTTTCGATGTATTCGATGAATGTAACTTGATTTCGATGAATTAAGTGAATTTAAGTTATTTTCGATGTATTCGATGTATGAAACTCAATTTCGATGAATTAAGTGATTTCAAGTTATTTTCGATGTATTCGATGTATGAAACTCAATTTCGATGAATTAAGTGAATTTAACTTATTTTCGATGTATTCGATGAATGTAACTCAATTTCGATGAATTAAGTGAATTTAAGTTATTTTCGATGTATTCGATGAATGTAACTTAATTTCGATGAATTAAGTGAATTTAACTTATTTTCGATGTATTCGATGAATGTAACTTAATTTCGATGAATTAAGTGAATTTAAGTTATTTTCGATGTATTCGATGAATGTAACTTAATTTCGATGAATTAAGTGAATTTAACTTATTTTCGATGTATTCGATGAATGTAACTTGATTTCGATGAATTAAGTGAATTTAAGTTATTTTCGATGTATTCGATGTATGAAACTCAATTTCGATGAATTAAGTGAATTTAACTTATTTTCGATGTATTCGATGTATGAAACTCAATTTCGATGAATTAAGTGAATTTAACTTATTTTCGATGTATTCGATGAATGTAACTTAATTTCGATGAATGAAGTGATTTCAAGTTATTTTCGATGAATTCGATGAATGTAACTTGATTTCGATGAATTAAGTGAATATAAGTTATTTTCGATGTATTCGATGTATGAAACTCAATTTCGATGAATTAAGTGAATTTAACTTATTTTCGATGTATTCGATGAATGTAACTTAATTTCGATGAATTAAGTGATTTCAAGTTATTTTCGATGTATTCGATGAATGTAACTTAATTTCGATGAATTAAGTGAATATAAGTTATTTTCGATGTATTCGATGAATGTAACTTAATTTCGATGAATTAAGTGAATTTAAGTTATTTTCGATGTATTCGATGTATGAAACTCAATTTCGATGAATTAAGTGAATTTAACTTATTTTCGATGTATTCGATGAATGTAACTCAATTTCGATGAATTAAGTGATTTCAAGTTATTTTCGATGTATTCGATGAATGTAACTTAATTTCGATGAATTAAGTGAATTTAAGTTATTTTCGATGTATTCGATGTATGAAACTCAATTTCGATGAATTAAGTGAATTTAACTTATTTTCGATGTATTCGATGAATGTAACTTAATTTCGATGAATTAAGTGATTTCAAGTTATTTTCGATGAATTCGATGAATGTAACTTGATTTCGATGAATTAAGTGAATATAAGTTATTTTCGATGTATTCGATGTATGAAACTCAATTTCGATGAATTAAGTGAATTTAACTTATTTTCGATGTATTCGATGAATGTAACTTAATTTCGATGAATTAAGTGATTTCAAGTTATTTTCGATGAATTCGATGAATGTAACTTGATTTCGATGAATTAAGTGAATATAAGTTATTTTCGATGTATTCGATGTATGAAACTCAATTTCGATGAATTAAGTGAATTTAACTTATTTTCGATGTATTCGATGAATGTAACTTAATTTCGATGAATTAAGTGATTTCAAGTTATTTTCGATGTATTCGATGAATGTAACTTAATTTCGATGAATTAAGTGAATATAAGTTATTTTCGATGTATTCGATGAATGTAACTTAATTTCGATGAATTAAGTGAATTTAAGTTATTTTCGATGTATTCGATGTATGAAACTCAATTTCGATGAATTAAGTGAATTTAACTTATTTTCGATGTATTCGATGAATGTAACTCAATTTCGATGAATTAAGTGAATTTAAGTTATTTTCGATGTATTCGATGTATGAAACTCAATTTCGATGAATTAAGTGAATTGAACTTCTTTTCGATGTATTCGATGAATGTAACTTAATTTCGATGAATTAAGTGATTTCAAGTTATTTTCGATGAATTCGATGAATGTAACTTGATTTCGATGAATTAAGTGAATTTAAGTTATTTTCGATGTATTCGATGAATGTAACTTAATTTCGATGAATTAAGTGAATTTAACTTATTTTCGATGTATTCGATGAATGTAACTCAATTTCGATGAATTAAGTGAATTGAACTTATTTTCGAAGTATTCGATGAATGTAACTTAATTTCGATGAATTAAGTGAATTTAACTTATTTTCGATGTATTCGATGAATGTAACTCAATTTCGATGAATTAAGTGAATTTAAGTTATTTTAGATGTATTCGATGAATGTAACTTAATTTCGATGAATTAAGTGAATTTAACTTATTTTCGATGTATTCGATGAATGTAACTTAATTTCGATGAATTAAGTGAATTTAAGTTATTTTCGATGTATTCGATGAATGTAACTTAATTTCGATGAATTAAGTGAATTTAACTTATTTTCGATGTATTCGATGAATGTAACTTGATTTCGATGAATTAAGTGAATTTAAGTTATTTTCGATGTAATCGATGTATGAAACTCAATTTCGATGAATAAGTGAATTTAACTTATTTTCGATGTATTCGATGAATGTAACTCAATTTCGATGAATTAAGTGAATTTAACTTATTTTCGATGTATTCGATGAATGTAACTTAATTTCGATGAATTAAGTGAATTTAACTTATTTTCGATGTATTCGATGTATGAAACTCAATTTCGATGAATTAAGTGATTTCAAGTTATTTTCGATGTATTCGATGAATGTAACTTGATTTCGATGAATTAAGTGAATTTAACTTATTTTCGATGTATTCGATGTATGAAACTCAATTTCGATGAATTAAGTGATTTCAAGTTATTTTCGATGAATTCGATGAGTGTAACTTGATTTCGATGAATTAAGTGAATTTAAGTTATTTTCGATGTATTCGATGTATGAAACTCAATTTCGATGAATTAAGTGAATTTAACTTATTTTCGATGTACTCGATGAATGTAACTTGATTTCGATGAATTAAGTGAATTTAAGTTATTTTCGATGTATTCGATGAATTTAACTTAATTTCGATGAATTAAGTGAATTTAACTTATTTTCGATGTATTCGATGAATGTAACTTAATTTCGATGAATTAAGTGAATTTAAGTTATTTTCGATGTATTCGATGTATGAAACTCAATTTCGATGAATTAAGTGAATTTAACTTATTTTCGATGTATTCGATGAATGTAACTTGATTTCGATGAATTAAGTGAATTTAAGTTATTTTCGATGTATTCGATGTATGAAACTCAATTTCGATGAATTAAGTGAATTTAACTTATTTTCGATGTATTCGATGAATGTAACTTAATTTCGATGAATTAAGTGAATTTAACTTATTTTCGATGTATTCGATGAATGTAACTTAATTTCGATGAATTAAGTGAATTTAACTTATTTTCGATGTATTCGATGTATGAAACTCAATTTCGATGAATTAAGTGATTTCAAGTTATTTTCGATGTATTCGATGAATGTAACTTGATTTCGATGAATTAAGTGAATTTAAGTTATTTTCGATGTATTCGATGTATGAAACTCAATTTCGATGAATTAAGTGATTTCAAGTTATTTTCGATGTATTCGATGAATGTAACTTGATTTCGATGAATTAAGTGAATTTAAGTTATTTTCGATGTATTCGATGTATGAAACTCAATTTCGATGAATTAAGTGAATTTAACTTATTTTCGATGTATTCGATGAATGTAACTCAATTTCGATGAATTAAGTGAATTTAAGTTATTTTCGATGTATTCGATGAATGTAACTTAATTTTGATGAATTAAGTGAATTTAACTTATTTTCGATGTATTCGATGAATGTAACTTAATTTCGATGAATTAAGTGAATTTAAGTTATTTTCGATGTATTCGATGAATGTAACTTGATTTCGATGAATTAAGTGAATTTAAGTTATTTTCGATGTATTCGATGTATGAAACTCAATTTCGATGAATTAAGTGATTTCAAGTTATTTTCGATGTATTCGATGTATGAAACTCAATTTCGATGAATTAAGTGAATTTAACTTATTTTCGATGTATTCGATGAATGTAACTCAATTTCGATGAATTAAGTGAATTTAAGTTATTTTCGATGTATTCGATGAATGTAACTTAATTTCGATGAATTAAGTGAATTTAACTTATTTTCGATGTATTCGATGAATGTAACTTAATTTCGATGAATTAAGTGAATTTAAGTTATTTTCGATGTATTCGATGAATGTAACTTAATTTCGATGAATTAAGTGAATTTAACTTATTTTCGATGTATTCGATGAATGTAACTTGATTTCGATGAATTAAGTGAATTTAAGTTATTTTCGATGTATTCGATGTATGAAACTCAATTTCGATGAATTAAGTGAATTTAACTTATTTTCGATGTATTCGATGAATGTAACTCAATTTCGATGAATTAAGTGAATTTAACTTATTTTCGATGTATTCGATGAATGTAACTTAATTTCGATGAATTAAGTGAATTTAACTTATTTTCGATGTATTCGATGTATGAAACTCAATTTCGATGAATTAAGTGATTTCAAGTTATTTTCGATGTATTCGATGAATGTAACTTGATTTCGATGAATTAAGTGAATTTAACTTATTTTCGATGTATTCGATGTATGAAACTCAATTTCGATGAATTAAGTGATTTCAAGTTATTTTCGATGAATTCGATGAATGTAACTTGATTTCGATGAATTAAGTGAATTTAAGTTATTTTCGATGTATTCGATGTATGAAACTCAATTTCGATGAATTAAGTGAATTTAACTTATTTTCGATGTATTCGATGAATGTAACTTGATTTCGATGAATTAAGTGAATTTAAGTTATTTTCGATGTATTCGATGAATGTAACTTAATTTCGATGAATTAAGTGAATTTAACTTATTTTCGATGTATTCGATGAATGTAACTTAATTTCGATGAATTAAGTGAATTGAACTTATTTTCGATGTATTCGATGTATGAAACTCAATTTCGATGAATTAAGTGAATTTAACTTATTTTCGATGTATTCGATGAATGTAACTTAATTTCGATGAATTAAGTGATTTCAAGTTATTTTCGATGTATTCGATGTATGAAACTCAATTTCGATGAATTAAGTGAATTTAACTTATTTTCGATGTATTCGATGAATGTAACTTAATTTCGATGAATTAAGTGAATTTAACTTATTTTCGATGTATTCGATGTATGAAACTCAATTTCGATGAATTAAGTGATTTCAAGTTATTTTCGATGTATTCGATGAATGTAACTTGATTTCGATGAATTAAGTGAATTTAACTTATTTTCGATGTATTCGATGTATGAAACTCAATTTCGATGAATTAAGTGAATTTAACTTATTTTCGATGTATTCGATGAATGTAACTCAATTTCGATGAATTAAGTGAATTGAACTTATTTTCGATGTATTCGATGAATGTAACTTGATTTCGATGAATTAAGTGAATTTAACTTATTTTCGATGTATTCGATGTATGAAACTCAATTTCGATGAATTAAGTGAATTTAACTTATTTTCGATGTATTCGATGAATGTAACTCAATTTCGATGAATTAAGTGAATTGAACTTATTTTCGATGTATTCGATGAATGTAACTTAATTTCGATGAATTAAGTGATTTCAAGTTATTTTCGATGTATTCGATGAATGTAACTTAATTTCGATGAATTAAGTGAATTTAAGTTATTTTCGATGTATTCGATGTATGAAACTCAATTTCGATGAATTAAGTGAATTTAACTTATTTTCGATGTATTCGATGAATGTAACTCAATTTCGATGAATTAAGTGAATTTAACTAATTTTCGATGTATTCGATGAATATAACTTAATTTCGGTGAATTAAGTGAATTAAAGTTATTTTCGATGTATTCGATGTATGAAACTCAATTTCGATGAATTAAGTGAATTTAACTTATTTTCGATGTATTCGATGAATGTAACTCAATTTCGATGAATTAAGTGAATTTAACTTATTTTCGATGTATTCGATGAATGTAACTTAATTTCGATGAATTAAGTGAATTTAACTTATTTTCGATGTATTCGATGAATGTAACTTAATTTCGATGAATTAAGTGAATTTAAGTTATTTTCGATGTATTCGATGTATGAAACTCAATTTCGATGAATTAAGTGAATTTAACTTATTTTCGATGTATTCGATGAATGTAACTCAATTTCGATGAATTAAGTGATTTCAAGTTATTTTCGATGTATTCGATGTATGAAACTCAATTTCGATGAATTAAGTGAATTTAACTTATTTTCGATGTATTCGATGAATGTAACTTAATTTCGATGAATTAAGTGATTTCAAGTTATTTTCGATGTATTCGATGTATGAAACTCAATTTCGATGAATTAAGTGAATTTAACTTATTTTCGATGTATTCGATGAATGTAACTTAATTTCGATGAATTAAGTGAATTGAACTTATTTTCGATGTATTCGATGAATGTAACTTAATTTCGATGAATTAAGTGATTTCAAGTTATTTTCGATGTATTCGATGTATGAAACTCATTTCGATGAATTAAGTGAATTTAAGTTATTTTCGATGTATTCGATGAATGTAACTTAATTTCGATGAATTAAGTGAATTTAACTTATTTTCGATGTATTCGATGAATATAACTTAATTTCGGTGAATTAAGTGAATTTAAGTTATTTTCGATGTATTCGATGTATGAAACTCAATTTCGATGAATTAAGTGAATTTAACTTATTTTCGATGTATTCGATGAATGTAACTCAATTTCGATGAATTAAGTGAATTGAACTTATTTTCGATGTATTCGATGAATGTAACTTAATTTCGATGAATTAAGTGATTTCAAGTTATTTTCGATGTATTCGATGAATGTAACTTAATTTCGATGAATTAAGTGAATTTAAGTTATTTTCGATGTATTCGATGTATGAAACTCAATTTCGATGAATTAAGTGAATTTAACTTATTTTCGATTTATTCGATGAATGTAACTTAATTTCGATGAATTAAGTGATTTCAAGTTATTTTCGATGAATTCGATGAATGTAACTTGATTTCGATGAATTAAGTGAATTTAAGTTATTTTCGATGTATTCGATGTATGAAACTCAATTTCGATGAATTAAGTGAATTTAACTTATTTTCGATGTATTCGATGAATGTAACTCAATTTCGATGAATTAAGTGAATTTAACTTATTTTCGATGTATTCGATGAATGTAACTTAATTTCGATGAATTAAGTGATTTCAAGTTATTTTCGATGTATTCGATGAATGTAACTTAATTTCGATGAATTAAGTGAATTTAAGTTATTTTCGATGTATTCGATGTAAGAAACTCAATTTCGATGAATTAAGTGAATTTAACTTATTTTCGATGTATTCGATGAATGTAACTTAATTTCGATGAATTAAGTGATTTCAAGTTATTTTCGATGTATTCGATGTATGAAACTCAATTTCGATGAATTAAGTGAATTTAACTTATTTTCGATGTATTCGATGAATGTAACTCAATTTCGATGAATTAAGTGAATTGAACTTATTTTCGATGTATTCGATGAATGTAACTTAATTTCGATGAATTAAATGATTTCAAGTTATTTTCGATGAATTCGATGAATGTAACTTAATTTCGATGAATTAAGTGAATTTAACTTATTTTCGATGTATTCGATGAATGTAACTCAATTTCGATGAATTAAGTGAATTGAACTTATTTTCGATGTATTCGATGAATGTAACTTAATTTCGATGAATTAAGTGATTTCAAGTTATTTTCGATGTATTCGATGTATGAAACTCAATTTCGATGAATTAAGTGAATTTAACTTATTTTCGATGTATTCGATGAATGTAACTCAATTTCGATGAATTAAGTGAATTGAACTTATTTTCGATGTATTCGATGAATGTAACTTAATTTCGATGAATTAAGTGAATTTAAGTTATTTTCGATGTATTCGATGTATGAAACTCAATTTCGATGAATTAAGTGATTTCAAGTTATTTTCGATGTATTCGATGTATGAAACTCAATTTCGATGAATTAAGTGAATTTAACTTATTTTCGATGTATTCGATGAATGTAACTTAATTTCGATGAATTAAGTGAATTGAACTTATTTTCGATGTATTCGATGAATGTAACTTAATTTCGATGAATTAAGTGATTTCAAGTTATTTTCGATGTATTCGATGAATGTAACTTAATTTCGATGAATTAAGTGAATTTAAGTTATTTTCGATGTATTCGATGTATGAAACTCAATTTCGATGAATTAAGTGAATTTAACTTATTTTCGATGTATTCGATGAATGTAACTTAATTTCGATGAATTAAGTGATTTCAAGTAATTTTCGATGTATTCGATGAATGTAACTTAATTTCGATGAATTAAGTGAATTTAAGTTATTTTCGATGTATTCGATGTATGAAACTCAATTTCGATGAATTAAGTGAATTTAACTTATTTTCGATGTATTCGATGAATGTAACTTAATTTCGATGAATTAAGTGATTTCAAGTTATTTTCGATGTATTCGATGTATGAAACTCAATTTCGATGAATTAAGTGAATTTAACTTATTTTCGATGTATTCGATGAATATAACTTAATTTCGGTGAATTAAGTGAATTTAAGTTATTTTCGATGTATTCGATGAATGTAACTCAATTTCGATGAATTAAGTGAATTGAACTTATTTTCGATGTATTCGATGAATGTAACTTAATTTCGATGAATTAAGTGATTTCAAGTTATTTTCGATGAATTCGATGAATGTAACTTAATTTCGATGAATTAAGTGAATTTAACTTATTTTCGATGTATTCGATGAATGTAACTCAATTTCGATGAATTAAGTGAATTGAACTTATTTTCGATGTATTCGATGAATGTAACTTAATTTCGATGAATTAAGTGATTTCAAGTTATTTTCGATGTATTCGATGAATGTAACTTAATTTCGATGAATTAAGTGAATTTAAGTTATTTTCGATGTATTCGATGTATGAAACTCAATTTCGATGAATTAAGTGAATTTAACTTATTTTCGATGTATTCGATGAATGTAACTTGATTTCGATGAATTAAGTGAATTTAAGTTATTTTCGATGTATTCGATGTATGAAACTCAATTTCGATGAATTAAATGATTTCAAGTTATTTTCGATGTATTCGATGTATGAAAATCAATTTCGATGAATTAAGTGAATTTAACTTATTTCGATGTATTCGATGAAAGTAACATAATTTCGATGAATTAAGTGAATTGAACTTATTTTCGATGTATTCGATGAATGTAACTTAATTTCGATGAATTAAGTGAATTTAAGTTATTTTCGATGTATTCGATGTATGAAACTCAATTTCGATGAATTAAGTGAATTTAACTTATTTTCGATGTATTCGATGAATGTAAGTTAATTTCGATGAATTAAGTGAATTTAAGTTATTTTCGATGTATTCGATGTATGAAACTCAATTTCGATGAATTAAGTGAATTTAAGTTATTTTCGATGTATTCGATGTATGAAACTCAATTTCGATGAATTAAGTGAATTTAACTTATTTCGATGTATTCGATGAATGTAACTCAATTTCGATAAATTAAGTGAATTGAACTTATTTTCGATGTATTCGATGAATGTAACTTAATTTCGATGAATTAAGTGAATTTAAGTTATTTTCGATGTATTCGATGTATGAAACTCAATTTCGATGAATTAAGTGAATTCAAGTTATTTTCGATGTATTCGATGTATGAAACTCAATTTCGATGAATTAAGTGAATTTAACTTATTTTCGATGTATTCGATGAATGTAACTTAATTTCGATGAATTAAGTGAATTTAACTTATTTTCGATGTATTCGATGTATGAAACTCAATTTCGATGAATTAAGTGATTTCAAGTTATTTTCGATGAATGTAACTTGATTTCGATGAATTAAGTGAATTTAAGCTATTTTCGATGTATTCGATGTATGAAACTCAATTTCGATGAATTAAGTGAATTTAACTTATTTTCGATGTATTCGATGAATGTAACTTGATTTCGATGAATTAAGTGAATTTAAGTTATTTTCGATGTATTCGATGAATGTAACTTAATTTCGATGAATTAAGTGAATTTAACTTATTTTCGATGTATTCGATGAATGTAACTTAATTTCGATGAATTAAGTGAATTGAACTTATTTTCGATGTATTCGATGTATGAAACTCATTTTCGATGAATTAAGTGAATTTAACTTATTTTCGATGTATTCGATGAATGTAACTTAATTTCGATGAATTAAGTGATATCAAGTTATTTTCGATGTATTCGATGTATGAAACTCAATTTCGATGAATTAAGTGAATTTAACTTATTTTCGATGTATTCGATGAATGTAACTTAATTTCGATGAATTAAGTGAATTTAACTTATTTTCGATGTATTCGATGAATATAACTTAATTTCGGTGAATTAAGTGAATTTAAGTTATTTTCGATGTATTCGATGTATGAAACTCAATTTCGATGAATTAAGTGAATTTAACTTATTTTCGATGTATTCGATGAATGTAACTCAATTTCGATGAATTAAGTGAATTGAACTTATTTTCGATGTATTCGATGAATGTAACATAATTTCGATGAATTAAGTGATTTCAAGTTATTTTCGATGTATTCGATGAATGTAACTTAATTTCGATGAATTAAGTGAATTTAAGTTATTTTCGATGTATTCGATGTATGAAACTCAATTTCGATGAATTAAGTGAATTTAACTTATTTTCGATGTATTCGATGAATGTAACTTAATTTCGATGAATTAAGTGATTTCAAGTTATTTTCGATGAATTCGATGAATGTAACTTGATTTCGATGAATTAAGTGAATTTAAGTTATTTTCGATGTATTCGATGTATGAAACTCAATTTCGATGAATTAAGTGAATTTAACTTATTTTCGATGTATTCGTGAATGTAACTCAATTTCGATGAATTAAGTGAATTTAACTTATTTTCGATGTATTCGATGAATATAACTTAATTTCGGTGAATTAAGTGAATTTAAGTTATTTTCGATGTATTCGATGTATGAAACTCAATTTCGATGAATTCAGTGTACTTAACTTATTTTCGATGTATTCGATGAATGTAACTCAATTTCGATGAATTAAGTGAATTTAACTTATTTTCGATGTATTCGATGAATGTAACTTAATTTCGATGAATTAAGTGAATATAACTTATTTTCGATGTATTCGATGAATGTAACTTAATTTCGATGAATTAAGTGAATTTAAGTTATTTTCGATGTATTCGATGTATGAAGCTCAATTTCGATGAATTAAGTGAATTTAACTTATTTTCGATGTATTCGATGAATGTAACTCAATTTCGATGAATTAAGTGATTTCAAGTTATTTTCGATGTATTCGATGTATGAAACTCAATTTCGATGAATTAAGTGAATTTAACTTATTTTCGATGTATTCGATGAATGTAACTTAATTTCGATCAATTAAGTGAATTGAACTTATTTTCGATGTATTCGATGTATGAAACTCAATTTCGATGAATTAAGTGAATTTAACTTATTTTCGATGTATTCGATGAATGTAACTTAATTTCGATGAATTAAGTGATTTCAAGTTATTTTCGATGTATTCAATGTATGAAACTCAATTTCGATGAATTAAGTGAATTTAACTTATTTTCGATGTATTCGATGAATGTAACTTAATTTCGATGAATTAAGTGAATTTAACTTATTTTCGATGTATTCGATGAATATAACTTAATTTCGGTGAATTAAGTGAATTTAAGTTATTTTCGATGTATTCGATGTATGAAACTCAATTTCGATGAATTAAGTGAATTTAACTTATTTTCGATGTATTCGATGAATGTAACTCAATTTCGATGAATTAAGTGAATTGAACTTATTTTCGATGTATTCGATGAATGTAACTTAATTTCGATGAATTAAGTGATTTCAAGTTATTTTCGATGTATTCGATGAATGTAACTTAATTTCGAATAATTAAGTGAATTTAAGTTATTTTCGATGTATTCGATGTATGAAACTCAATTTCGATGAATTAAGTGAATTTAACTTATTTTCGATGTATTCGATGAATGTAACTTGATTTCGATGAATTAAGTGAATTTAAGTTATTTTCGATGTATTCGATGAATGTAACTTAATTTCGATGAATTAAGTGAATTTAACTTATTTTCGATGTATTCGATGAATGTAACTTAATTTCGATGAATTAAGTGAATTGAACTTATTTTCGATGTATTCGATGTATGAAACTCAATTTCGATGAATTAAGTGAATTTAACTTATTTTCGATGTATTCGATGAATGTAACTTAATTTCGATGAATTAAGTGATTTCAAGTTATTTTCGATGTATTCGATGTATGAAACTCAATTTCGATGAATTAAGTGAATTTAACTTATTTTCGATGTATTCGATGAATGTAACTTAATTTCGATGAATTAAGTGAATTTAACTTATTTTCGATGTATTCGATGAATATAACTTAATTTCGGTAAATTAAGTGAATTTAAGTTATTTTCGATGTATTCGATGTATGAAACTCAATTTCGATGAATTAAGTGAATTTAACTTATTTTCGATGTATTCGATGAACGTAACTTAATTTCGATGAATTAAGTGATTTCAAGTTATTTTCGATGTATTCGATGAATGTAACTTAATTTCGATGAATTAAGTGATTTCAAGTTATTTTCGATGTATTCGATGAATGTAACTTAATTTCGATGAATTAAGTGAATTTAAGTTATTTTCGATGTACTCGATGTATGAAACTCAATTTCGATGAATTAAGTGAATTTAACTTATTTTCGATGTATTCGATGAATGTAACTTAATTTCGATGAATTAAGTGATTTCAAGTTATTTTCGATGAATTCGATGAATGTAACTTGATTTCGATGAATTAAGTGAATTTAACTTATTTTCGATTTATTCGATGAATGTAACTTAATTTCGATGAATTAAGTGAATTTAACTTATTTTCGATGTATTCGATGAATGTAACTTAATTTCGATGAATTAAGTGAATTTAACTTATTTTCGATGTATTCGATGAATATAACTTAATTTCGGTGAATTAAGTGAATTTAAGTTATTTTCGATGTATTCGATGTATGAAACTCAATTTCGACGAATTAAGTGAATTTAACTTATTTTCGATGTATTCGATGAATGTAACTCAATTTCGATGAATTAAGTGAATTGAACTCATTTTCGATGTATTCGATGAATGTAACTTAATTTCGATGAATTAAGTGAATTTAACTTATTTTCGATGTATTCGATGAATGTAACTTAATTTCGATGAATTAAGTGAATTTAAGTTATTTTCGATGTATTCGATGTATGAAACTCAATTTCGATGAATTAAGTGAATTTAACTTATTTTCGATGTATTCGATGAATGTAACTCAATTTCGATGAATTAAGTGATTTCAAGTTATTTTCGATGTATTCGATGTATGAAACTCAATTTCGATGAATTAAGTGAATTTAACTTATTTTCGATGTATTCGATGAATGTAACTTGATTTCGATGAATTAAGTGAATTTAAGTTATTTTCGATGTATTCGATGTATGAAACTCAATTTCGATGAATTAAGTGAATTTAACTTATTTTCGATGTATTCGATGAATGTAACTCAATTTCGATGAATTAAGTGAATTTAACTTATTTTCGATGTATTCGATGAATGTAACTTAATTTCGATGAATTAAGTGATTTCAAGTTATTTTCGATGAATTCGATGAATGTAACTTAATTTCGATGAATTAAGTGAATTTAACTTATTTTCGATGTATTCGATGAATGTAACTCAATTTCGATGAATTAAGTGAATTTAACTTATTTTCGATGTATTCGATGAATGTAACTTAATTTCGATGAATTAAGTGATTTCAAGTTATTTTCGATGAATTCGATGAATGTAACTTGATTTCGATGAATTAAGTGAATTTAAGTTATTTTCGATGTATTCGATGTATGAAACTCAATTTCGATGAATTAAGTGAATTTAACTTATTTTCGATGTATTCGATGAATGTAACTCAATTTCGATGAATTAAGTGAATTTAACTTATTTTCGATGTATTCGATGAATGTAACTTAATTTCGATGAATTAAGTGATTTCAAGTTATTTTCGATGTATTCGATGAATGTAACTTAATTTCGATGAATTAAGTGAATTTAAGTTATTTTCGATGTATTCGATGTATGAAACTCAATTTCGATGAATTAAGTGAATTTAACTTATTTTCGATGTATTCGATGAATGTAACTTAATTTCGATGAATTAAGTGATTTCAAGTTATTTTCGATGTATTCGATGTATGAAACTCAATTTCGATGAATTAAGTGAATTTAACTTATTTTCGATGTATTCGATGAATGTAACTTAATTTCGATGAATTAAGTGATTTCAAGTTATTTTCGATGTATTCGATGTATGAAACTCAATTTCGATGAATTAAGTGAATTTAACTTATTTTCGATGTATTCGATGAATGTAACTTAATTTCGATGAATTAAGTGAATTGAACTTATTTTCGATGTATTCGATGAATGTAACTTAATTTCGATGAATTAAATGATTTCAAGTTATTTTCGATGAATTCGATGAATGTAACTTAATTTCGATGAATTAAGTGAATTTAACTTATTTTCGATGTATTCGATGAATGTAACTCAATTTCGATGAATTAAGTGAATTGAACTTATTTTCGATGTATTCGATGAATGTAACTTAATTTCGATGAATTAAGTGATTTCAAGTTATTTTCGATGTATTCGATGTATGAAACTCAATTTCGATGAATTAAGTGAATTTAACTTATTTTCGATGTATTCGATGAATGTAACTCAATTTCGATGAATTAAGTGAATTGAACTTATTTTCGATGAATTCGATGAATGTAACTTAATTTCGATGAATTAAGTGAATTTAACTTATTTTCGATGTATTCGATGAATGTAACTCAATTTCGATGAATTAAGTGAATTTAAGTTATTTTCGATGTATTCGATGTATGAAACTCAATTTCGATGAATTAAGTGATTTCAAGTTATTTTCGATGTATTCGATGTATGAAACTCAATTTCGATGAATTAAGTGAATTTAACTTATTTTCGATGTATTCGATGAATGTAACTTAATTTCGATGAATTAAGGGGGGACTAGGGTTAATTCGTGTAAAAAAAGGCACTTTTTTGTGATATTTTTTTGTATGAAGCAATTAACATTTATTTATTAACGACAATGGTACATTCTAGTATGATATTCGAAGAATATTCTGTAAAAATTTTATGAAGAAATATTGAAAAATACGGCAATGGCAGCAGTTTTTGTGGAGCGTCTCGGAAAAAAGTTGAATTGCGGTGCCCCTCATAACTCGGTGCTGGATCATCTGACATGAAAAAATCAAATAGATATCGTTAGATAATCGCTTTGCGCAGGTAACGCCGTGGGCGGTTTCTCGAAATTTCAATTTTTCAATTTTTGGGAACACTTTGAAGTACAAAATGTATTTTTTGCGAAAAAAAAATCGGTTAATTTGTTATTATAAAATGAAAAGTATTAACAAATTTGGAAAAAAACTCTCCGGCGTTACCTCGTCAATTATGTATAGAAATAGTGTTCAAAATTTCAAAACGAACGGTGCAGTACTTTTGATGTTATGAGGGGCACCCGACTTTGAAAACGTGAGTTGTGGGAAAAACGCTTTAAAGTTTTGAACACAAATAAATTCTAGTTCTAATCTTGAAATTGACAGGTATAAAAATAGTCATAACTTCGTCAATTTTGCTCCGATCGCCTTGATTTTTTGACACAACATTCTTGAAATATTATGCATTCATTTAAAAAAACAAAACAAAAATGAAAAAAAAAATCTTATAAACCCTAGTCCCCCCTTAAGTGAATTTAAGTTATTTTCGATGTATTCGATGTATGAAACTCAATTTCGATGAATTAAGTGAATTTAACTTATTTTCGATGTATTCGATGAATGTAACTTAATTTCGATGAATTAAGTGATTTCAAGTTATTTTCGATGTATTCGATGTATGAAACTCAATTTCGATGAATTAAGTGAATTTAACTTATTTTCGATGTATTCGATGAATATAACTTAATTTCGGTGAATTAAGTGAATTTAAGTTATTTTCGATGTATGAAACTCAATTTCGATGAATTAAGTGAATTTAACTTATTTTCGATGTATTCGATGAATGTAACTCAATTTCGATGAATTAAGTGAATTGAACTTATTTTCGATGTATTCGATGAATGTAACTTAATTTCGATGAATTAAGTGATTTCAAGTTATTTTCGATGAATTCGATGAATGTAACTTAATTTCGATGAATTAAGTGAATTTAACTTATTT
Organism: Thereva unica; assembly: GCA_949987705.1. Taxonomy (NCBI): domain Eukaryota; kingdom Metazoa; phylum Arthropoda; class Insecta; order Diptera; family Therevidae; genus Thereva; species Thereva unica. Next base: position 88,483 of record CATLJY010000443.1, on the reverse strand, counting down.
TCGATGTATTCGATGAATGTAACTCAATTTCGATGAATTAAGTGAATTGAACTTATTTTCGATGTATTCGATGAATGTAACTTAATTTCGATGAATTAAGTGATTTCAAGTTATTTTCGATGTATTCGATGAATGTAACTTAATTTCGATGAATTAAGTGAATTTAAGTTATTTTCGATGTATTCGATGTATGAAACTCAATTTCGATGAATTAAGTGAATATAACTTATTTTCGATGTATTCGATGAATGTAATTTGATTTCGATGAATTAAGTGAATTTAAGTTATTTTCGATGTATTCGATGTATGAAACTCAATTTCGATGAATTAAATGATTTCAAGTTATTTTCGATGTATTCGATGTATGAAACTCAATTTCGATGAATTAAGTGAATTTAACTTATTTTCGATGTATTCGATGAATGTAACATAATTTCGATGAATTAAGTGAATTGAACTTATTTTCGATGAATTCGATGAATGTAACTTAATTTCGATGAATTAAGTGATTTCAAGTTATTTTCGATGTATTCGATGTATGAAACTCAATTTCGATGAATTAAGTGAATTTAACTTATTTTCGATGTATTCGATGAATGTAACTTAATTTCGATGAATTAAGTGAATTTAAGTTATTTTCGATGTATTCGATGTATGAAACTCAATTTCGATGAATTAAGTGAATTTAACTTATTTTCGATGTATTCGATGAATGTAAGTTAATTTCGATGAATTAAGTGAATTTAAGTTATTTTCGATGTATTCGATGTATGAAACTCAATTTCGATGAATTAAGTGAATTTAAGTTATTTTCGATGTATTCGATGTATGAAACTCAATTTCGATGAATTAAGTGAATTTAACTTATTTTCGATGTATTCGATGAATGTAACTCAATTTGGATGAATTAAGTGAATTGAACTTATTTTCGATGTATTCGATGAATGTAACTTAATTTCGATGAATTAAGTGAATTTAAGTTATTTTCGATGTATTCGATGTATGAAACTCAATTTCGATGAATTAAGTGATTTCAAGTTATTTTCGATGTATTCGATGTATGAAACTCAATTTCGATGAATTAAGTGAATTTAACTTATTTTCGATGTATTCGATGAATGTAACTTAATTTCGATGAATTAAGTGAATTTAACTTATTTTCGATGTATTCGATGTATGAAACTCAATTTCGATGAATTAAGTGATTTCAAGTTATTTTCGATGAATTCGATGAATGTAACTTGATTTCGATGAATTAAGTGAATTTAAGTTATTTTCGATGTATTCGATGTATGAAACTCAATTTCGATGAATTAAGTGAATTTAACTTATTTTCGATGTATTCGATGAATGTAACTTGATTTCGATGAATTAAGTGAATTTAAGTTATTTTCGATGTATTCGATGAATGTAACTTAATTTCGATGAATTAAGTGAATTTAACTTATTTTCGATGTATTCGATGAATGTAACTTAATTTCGATGAATTAAGTGAATTGAACTTATTTTCGATGTATTCGATGTATGAAACTCATTTTCGATGAATTAAGTGAATTTAACTTATTTTCGATGTATTCGATGAATGTAACTTAATTTCGATGAATTAAGTGATTTCAAGTTATTTTCGATGTATTCGATGTATGAAACTCAATTTCGATGAATTAAGTGAATTTAACTTATTTTCGATGTATTCGATGAATGTAACTTAATTTCGATGAATTAAGTGAATTTAACTTATTTTCGATGTATTCGATGAATATAACTTAATTTCGGTGAATTAAGTGAATTTAAGTTATTTTCGATGTATTCGATGTATGAAACTCAATTTCGATGAATTAAGTGAATTTATCTTATTTTCGATGTATTCGATGAATGTAACTCAATTTCGATGAATTAAGTGAATTGAACTTATTTTCGATGTATTCGATGAATGTAACATAATTTCGATGAATTAAGTGATTTCAAGTTATTTTCGATGTATTCGATGAATGTAACTTAATTTCGATGAATTAAGTGAATTTAAGTTATTTTCGATGTATTCGATGTATGAAACTCAATTTCGATGAATTAAGTGAATTTAACTTATTTTCGATGTATTCGATGAATGTAACTTAATTTCGATGAATTAAGTGATTTCAAGTTATTTTCGATGAATTCGATGAATGTAACTTGATTTCGATGAATTAAATGAATTTAAGTTATTTTCGATGTATTCGATGTATGAAACTCAATTTCGATGAATTAAGTGAATTTAACTTATTTTCGATGTATTCGTGAATGTAACTCAATTTCGATGAATTAAGTGAATTTAACTTATTTTCGATGTATTCGATGAATATAACTTAATTTCGGTGAATTAAGTGAATTTAAGTTATTTTCGATGTATTCGATGTATGAAACTCAATTTCGATGAATTCAGTGTACTTAACTTATTTTCGATGTATTCGATGAATGTAACTCAATTTCGATGAATTAAGTGAATTTAACTTATTTTCGATGTATTCGATGAATGTAACTTAATTTCGATGAATTAAGTGAATATAACTTATTTTCGATGTATTCGATGAATGTAACTTAATTTCGATGAATTAAGTGAATTTAAGTTATTTTCGATGTATTCGATGTATGAAGCTCAATTTCGATGAATTAAGTGAATTTAACTTATTTTCGATGTATTCGATGAATGTAACTCAATTTCGATGAATTAAGTGATTTCAAGTTATTTTCGATGTATTCGATGTATGAAACTCAATTTCGATGAATTAAGTGAATTTAACTTATTTTCGATGTATTCGATGAATGTAACTTAATTTCGATGAATTAAGTGATTTCAAGTTATTTTCGATGTATTCGATGTATGAAACTCAATTTCGATGAATTAAGTGAATTTAACTTATTTTCGATGTATTCGATGAATGTAACTTAATTTCGATCAATTAAGTGAATTGAACTTATTTTCGATGTATTCGATGTATGAAACTCAATTTCGATGAATTAAGTGAATTTAACTTATTTTCGATGTATTCGATGAATGTAACTTAATTTCGATGAATTAAGTGATTTCAAGTTATTTTCGATGTATTCAATGTATGAAACTCAATTTCGATGAATTAAGTGAATTTAACTTATTTTCGATGTATTCGATGAATGTAACTTAATTTCGATGAATTAAGTGAATTTAACTTATTTTCGATGTATTCGATGAATATAACTTAATTTCGGTGAATTAAGTGAATTTAAGTTATTTTCGATGTATTCGATGTATGAAACTCAATTTCGATGAATTAAGTGAATTTAACTTATTTTCGATGTATTCGATGAATGTAACTCAATTTCGATGAATTAAGTGAATTGAACTTATTTTCGATGTATTCGATGAATGTAACTTAATTTCGATGAATTAAGTGATTTCAAGTTATTTTCGATGTATTCGATGAATGTAACTTAATTTCGAATAATTAAGTGAATTTAAGTTATTTTCGATGTATTCGATGTATGAAACTCAATTTCGATGAATTAAGTGAATTTAACTTATTTTCGATGTATTCGATGAATGTAACTTGATTTCGATGAATTAAGTGAATTTAAGTTATTTTCGATGTATTCGATGAATGTAACTTAATTTCGATGAATTAAGTGAATTTAACTTATTTTCGATGTATTCGATGAATGTAACTTAATTTCGATGAATTAAGTGAATTGAACTTATTTTCGATGTATTCGATGTATGAAACTCAATTTCGATGAATTAAGTGAATTTAACTTATTTTCGATGTATTCGATGAATGTAACTTAATTTCGATGAATTAAGTGATTTCAAGTTATTTTCGATGTATTCGATGTATGAAACTCAATTTCGATGAATTAAGTGAATTTAACTTATTTTCGATGTATTCGATGAATGTAACTTAATTTCGATGAATTAAGTGAATTTAACTTATTTTCGATGTATTCGATGAATATAACTTAATTTCGGTAAATTAAGTGAATTTAAGTTATTTTCGATGTATTCGATGTATGAAACTCAATTTCGATGAATTAAGTGAATTTAACTTATTTTCGATGTATTCGATGAATGTAACTCAATTTCGATGAATTAAGTGAATTGAACTTATTTTCGATGTATTCGATGAATGTAACTTAATTTCGATGAATTAAGTGATTTCAAGTTATTTTCGATGTATTCGATGAATGTAACTTAATTTCGATGAATTAAGTGAATTTAAGTTATTTTCGATGTACTCGATGTATGAAACTCAATTTCGATGAATTAAGTGAATTTAACTTATTTTCGATGTATTCGATGAATGTAACTTAATTTCGATGAATTAAGTGATTTCAAGTTATTTTCGATGAATTCGATGAATGTAACTTGATTTCGATGAATTAAGTGAATTTAAGTTATTTTCGATGTATTCGATGTATGAAACTCAATTTCGATGAATTAAGTGAATTTAACTTATTTTCGATGTATTCGATGAATGTAACTCAATTTCGATGAATTAAGTGAATTTAACTTATTTTCGATGTATTCGATGAATATAACTTAATTTCGGTGAATTAAGTGAATTTAAGTTATTTTCGATGTATTCGATGTATGAAACTCAATTTCGATGAATTAAGTGAATTTAACTTATTTTCGATGTATTCGATGAATGTAACTCAATTTCGATGAATTAAGTGAATTTAACTTATTTTCGATGTATTCGATGAATGTAACTTAATTTCGATGAATTAAGTGAATTTAACTTATTTTCGATGTATTCGATGAATGTAACTTAATTTCGATGAATTAAGTGAATTTAAGTTATTTTCGATGTATTCGAAGTATGAAACTCAATTTCGATGAATTAAGTGAATTTAACTTATTTTCGATGTATTCGATGAATGTAACTCAATTTCGATGAATTAAGTGATTTCAAGTTATTTTCGATGTATTCGATGTATGAAACTCAATTTCGATGAATTAAGTGAATTTAACTTATTTTCGATGTATTCGATGAATGTAACTTAATTTCGATGAATTAAGTGATTTCAAGTTATTTTCGATGTATTCGATGTATGAAACTCAATTTCGATGAATTAAGTGAATTTAACTTATTTTCGATGTATTCGATGAATGTAACTTAATTTCGATGAATTAAGTGAATTGAACTTATTTTCGATGTATTCGATGAACGTAACTTAATTTCGATGAATTAAGTGATTTCAAGTTATTTTCGATGTATTCGATGTATGAAACTCAATTTCGATGAATTAAGTGAATTTAACTTATTTTCGATGTATTCGATGAATGTAACTTAATTTCGATGAATTAAGTGAATTTAACTTATTTTCGATGTATTCGATGAATATAACTTAATTTCGGTGAATTAAGTGAATTTAAGTTATTTTCGATGTATTCGATGTATGAAACTCAATTTCGATGAATTAAGTGAATTTAACTTATTTTCGATGTATTCGATGAATGTAACTCAATTTCGATGAATTAAGTGAATTGAACTCATTTTCGATGTATTCGATGAATGTAACTTAATTTCGATGAATTAAGTGATTTCAAGTTATTTTCGATGTATTCGATGAATGTAACTTAATTTCGATGAATTAAGTGAATTTAAGTTATTTTCGATGTATTCGATGTATGAAACTCAATTTCGATGAATTAAGTGAATTTAACTTATTTTCGATTTATTCGATGAATGTAACTTAATTTCGATGAATTAAGTGATTTCAAGTTATTTTCGATGAATTCGATGAATGTAACTTGATTTCGATGAATTAAGTGAATTTAAGTTATTTTCGATGTATTCGATGTATGAAACTCAATTTCGATGAATTAAGTGAATTTAACTTATTTTCGATGTATTCGATGAATGTAACTCAATTTCGATGAATTAAGTGAATTTAACTTATTTTCGATGTATTCGATGAATGTAACTTAATTTCGATGAATTAAGTGATTTCAAGTTATTTTCGATGAATTCGATGAATGTAACTTAATTTCGATGAATTAAGTGAATTTAACTTATTTTCGATGTATTCGATGAATGTAACTCAATTTCGATGAATTAAGTGAATTTAACTTATTTTCGATGTATTCGATGAATGTAACTTAATTTCGATGAATTAAGTGATTTCAAGTTATTTTCGATGAATTCGATGAATGTAACTTGATTTCGATGAATTAAGTGAATTTAAGTTATTTTCGATGTATTCGATGTATGAAACTCAATTTCGATGAATTAAGTGAATTTAACTTATTTTCGATGTATTCGATGAATGTAACTCAATTTCGATGAATTAAGTGAATTTAACTTATTTTCGATGTATTCGATGAATGTAACTTAATTTCGATGAATTAAGTGATTTCAAGTTATTTTCGATGTATTCGATGAATGTAACTTAATTTCGATGAATTAAGTGAATTTAAGTTATTTTCGATGTATTCGATGTATGAAACTCAATTTCGATGAATTAAGTGAATTTAACTTATTTTCGATGTATTCGATGAATGTAACTTAATTTCGATGAATTAAGTGATTTCAAGTTATTTTCGATGTATTCGATGTATGAAACTCAATTTCGATGAATTAAGTGAATTTAACTTATTTTCGATGTATTCGATGAATGTAACTTAATTTCGATGAATTAAGTGATTTCAAGTTATTTTCGATGTATTCGATGTATGAAACTCAATTTCGATGAATTAAGTGAATTTAACTTATTTTCGATGTATTCGATGAATGTAACTCAATTTCGATGAATTAAGTGAATTGAACTTATTTTCGATGTATTCGATGAATGTAACTTAATTTCGATGAATTAAATGATTTCAAGTTATTTTCGATGAATTCGATGAATGTAACTTAATTTCGATGAATTAAGTGAATTTAACTTATTTTCGATGTATTCGATGAATGTAACTCAATTTCGATGAATTAAGTGAATTGAACTTATTTTCGATGTATTCGATGAATGTAACTTAATTTCGATGAATTAAGTGATTTCAAGTTATTTTCGATGTATTCGATGTATGAAACTCAATTTCGATGAATTAAGTGAATTTAACTTATTTTCGATGTATTCGATGAATGTAACTCAATTTCGATGAATTAAGTGAATTGAACTTATTTTCGATGTATTCGATGAATGTAACTTAATTTCGATGAATTAAGTGAATTTAAGTTATTTTCGATGTATTCGATGTATGAAACTCAATTTCGATGAATTAAGTGATTTCAAGTTATTTTCGATGTATTCGATGTATGAAACTCAATTTCGATGAATTAAGTGAATTTAACTTATTTTCGATGTATTCGATGAATGTAACTTAATTTCGATGAATTAAGTGATTTCAAGTTATTTTCGATGTATTCAATGTATGAAACTCAATTTCGATGAATTAAGTGAATTTAACTTATTTTCGATGTATTCGATGAATGTAACTTAATTTCGATGAATTAAGTGAATTTAACTTATTTTCGATGTATTCGATGAATATAACTTAATTTCGGTGAATTAAGTGAATTTAAGTTATTTTCGATGTATTCGATGTATGAAACTCAATTTCGATGAATTAAGTGAATTTAACTTATTTTCGATGTATTCGATGAATGTAACTCAATTTCGATGAATTAAGTGAATTGAACTTATTTTCGATGTATTCGATGAATGTAACTTAATTTCGATGAATTAAGTGATTTCAAGTTATTTTCGATGTATTCGATGAATGTAACTTAATTTCGAATAATTAAGTGAATTTAAGTTATTTTCGATGTATTCGATGTATGAAACTCAATTTCGATGAATTAAGTGAATTTAACTTATTTTCGATGTATTCGATGAATGTAACTTGATTTCGATGAATTAAGTGAATTTAAGTTATTTTCGATGTATTCGATGAATGTAACTTAATTTCGATGAATTAAGTGAATTTAACTTATTTTCGATGTATTCGATGAATGTAACTTAATTTCGATGAATTAAGTGAATTGAACTTATTTTCGATGTATTCGATGTATGAAACTCAATTTCGATGAATTAAGTGAATTTAACTTATTTTCGATGTATTCGATGAATGTAACTTAATTTCGATGAATTAAGTGATTTCAAGTTATTTTCGATGTATTCGATGTATGAAACTCAATTTCGATGAATTAAGTGAATTTAACTTATTTTCGATGTATTCGATGAATGTAACTTAATTTCGATGAATTAAGTGAATTTAACTTATTTTCGATGTATTCGATGAATATAACTTAATTTCGGTAAATTAAGTGAATTTAAGTTATTTTCGATGTATTCGATGTATGAAACTCAATTTCGATGAATTAAGTGAATTTAACTTATTTTCGATGTATTCGATGAATGTAACTCAATTTCGATGAATTAAGTGAATTGAACTTATTTTCGATGTATTCGATGAATGTAACTTAATTTCGATGAATTAAGTGATTTCAAGTTATTTTCGATGTATTCGATGAATGTAACTTAATTTCGATGAATTAAGTGAATTTAAGTTATTTTCGATGTACTCGATGTATGAAACTCAATTTCGATGAATTAAGTGAATTTAACTTATTTTCGATGTATTCGATGAATGTAACTTAATTTCGATGAATTAAGTGATTTCAAGTTATTTTCGATGAATTCGATGAATGTAACTTGATTTCGATGAATTAAGTGAATTTAAGTTATTTTCGATGTATTCGATGTATGAAACTCAATTTCGATGAATTAAGTGAATTTAACTTATTTTCGATGTATTCGATGAATGTAACTCAATTTCGATGAATTAAGTGAATTTAACTTATTTTCGATGTATTCGATGAATATAACTTAATTTCGGTGAATTAAGTGAATTTAAGTTATTTTCGATGTATTCGATGTATGAAACTCAATTTCGATGAATTAAGTGAATTTAACTTATTTTCGATGTATTCGATGAATGTAACTCAATTTCGATGAATTAAGTGAATTTAACTTATTTTCGATGTATTCGATGAATGTAACTTAATTTCGATGAATTAAGTGAATTTAACTTATTTTCGATGTATTCGATGAATGTAACTTAATTTCGATGAATTAAGTGAATTTAAGTTATTTTCGATGTATTCGATGTATGAAACTCAATTTCGATGAATTAAGTGAATTTAACTTATTTTCGATGTATTCGATGAATGTAACTCAATTTCGATGAATTAAGTGATTTCAAGTTATTTTCGATGTATTCGATGTATGAAACTCAATTTCGATGAATTAAGTGAATTTAACTTATTTTCGATGTATTCGATGAATGTAACTTAATTTCGATGAATTAAGTGATTTCAAGTTATTTTCGATGTATTCGATGTATGAAACTCAATTTCGATGAATTAAGTGAATTTAACTTATTTTCGATGTATTCGATGAATGTAACTTAATTTCGATGAATTAAGTGAATTGAACTTATTTTCGATGTATTCGATGAACGTAACTTAATTTCGATGAATTAAGTGATTTCAAGTTATTTTCGATGTATTCGATGTATGAAACTCAATTTCGATGAATTAAGTGAATTTAACTTATTTTCGATGTATTCGATGAATGTAACTTAATTTCGATGAATTAAGTGAATTTAACTTATTTTCGATGTATTCGATGAATATAACTTAATTTCGGTGAATTAAGTGAATTTAAGTTATTTTCGATGTATTCGATGTATGAAACTCAATTTCGATGAATTAAGTGAATTTAACTTATTTTCGATGTATTCGATGAATGTAACTCAATTTCGATGAATTAAGTGAATTGAACTCATTTTCGATGTATTCGATGAATGTAACTTAATTTCGATGAATTAAGTGATTTCAAGTTATTTTCGATGTATTCGATGAATGTAACTTAATTTCGATGAATTAAGTGAATTTAAGTTATTTTCGATGTATTCGATGTATGAAACTCAATTTCGATGAATTAAGTGAATTTAACTTATTTTCGATTTATTCGATGAATGTAACTTAATTTCGATGAATTAAGTGATTTCAAGTTATTTTCGATGAATTCGATGAATGTAACTTGATTTCGATGAATTAAGTGAATTTAAGTTATTTTCGATGTATTCGATGTATGAAACTCAATTTCGATGAATTAAGTGAATTTAACTTATTTTCGATGTATTCGATGAATGTAACTCAATTTCGATGAATTAAGTGAATTTAACTTATTTTCGATGTATTCGATGAATGTAACTTAATTTCGATGAATTAAGTGATTTCAAGTTATTTTCGATGAATTCGATGAATGTAACTTAATTTCGATGAATTAAGTGAATTTAACTTATTTTCGATGTATTCGATGAATGTAACTCAATTTCGATGAATTAAGTGAATTTAACTTATTTTCGATTTATTCGATGAATGTAACTTAATTTCGATGAATTAAGTGATTTCAAGTTATTTTCGATGAATTCGATGAATGTAACTTGATTTCGATGAATTAAGTGAATTTAAGTTATTTTCGATGTATTCGATGTATGAAACTCAATTTCGATGAATTAAGTGAATTTAACTTATTTTCGATGTATTCGATGAATGTAACTCAATTTCGATGAATTAAGTGAATTTAACTTATTTTCGATGTATTCGATGAATGTAACTTAATTTCGATGAATTAAGTGATTTCAAGTTATTTTCGATGTATTCGATGAATGTAACTTAATTTCGATGAATTAAGTGAATTTAAGTTATTTTCGATGTATTCGATGTATGAAACTCAATTTCGATGAATTAAGTGAATTTAACTTATTTTCGATGTATTCGATGAATGTAACTTAATTTCGATGAATTAAGTGATTTCAAGTTATTTTCGATGTATTCGATGTATGAAACTCAATTTCGATGAATTAAGTGAATTTAACTTATTTTCGATGTATTCGATGAATGTAACTTAATTTCGATGAATTAAGTGATTTCAAGTTATTTTCGATGTATTCGATGTATGAAACTCAATTTCGATGAATTAAGTGAATTTAACTTATTTTCGATATATTCGATGAATGTAACTCAATTTCGATGAATTAAGTGAATTGAACTTATTTTCGATGTATTCGATGAATGTAACTTAATTTCGATGAATTAAATGATTTCAAGTTATTTTCGATGAATTCGATGAATGTAACTTAATTTCGATGAATTAAGTGAATTTAACTTATTTTCGATGTATTCGATGAATGTAACTCAATTTCGATGAATTAAGTGAATTGAACTTATTTTCGATGTATTCGATGAATGTAACTTAATTTCGATGAATTAAGTGATTTCAAGTTATTTTCGATGTATTCGATGTATGAAACTCAATTTCGATGAATTAAGTGAATTTAACTTATTTTCGATGTATTCGATGAATGTAACTCAATTTCGATGAATTAAGTGAATTGAACTTATTTTCGATGTATTCGATGAATGTAACTTAATTTCGATGAATTAAGTGAATTTAAGTTATTTTCGATGTATTCGATGTATGAAACTCAATTTCGATGAATTAAGTGATTTCAAGTTATTTTCGATGTATTCGATGTATGAAACTCAATTTCGATGAATTAAGTGAATTTAACTTATTTTCGATGTATTCGATGAATGTAACTTAATTTCGATGAATTAAGGGGGGACTAGGGTTAATTCGTGTAAAAAAAGGCACTTTTTTGTGATATTTTTTTGTATGAAGCAATTAACATTTATTTATTAACGACAATGGTACATTCTAGTATGATATTCGAAGAATATTCTGTAAAAAATTTATGAAGAAATATTGAAAAATACGGCAATGGCAGCAGTTTTTGTGGAGCGTCTCGGAAAAAAGTTGAATTGCGGTGCCCCTCATAACTCGGTGCTGGATCATCTGACATGAAAAAATCAAATAGATATCGTTAGATAATCGCTTTGCGCAGGTAACGCCGTGGGCGGTTTCTCGAAATTTCAATTTTTCAATTTTTGGGAACACTTTGAAGTACAAAATGTATTTTTTGCGAAAAAAAAAATCGGTTAATTTGTTATTATAAAATGAAAAGTATTAACAAATTTGGAAAAAAACTCTCCGGCGTTACCTCGTCAATTATGTATAGAAATAGTGTTCAAAATTTCAAAACGAACGGTGCAGTACTTTTGATGTTATGAGGGGCACCCGACTTTGAAAACGTGAGTTGTGGGAAAAACGCTTTAAAGTTTTAAACACAAATAAATTCTAGTTCTAATCTTGAAATTGACAGGTATAAAAATAGTCATAACTTCGTCAATTTTGCTCCGATCGCCTTGATTTTTTGACACAACATTCTTGAAATATTATGCATTCATTTAAAAAAACAAAACAAAAATGAAAAAAAAAATCTTATAAACCCTAGTCCCCCCTTAAGTGAATTTAAGTTATTTTCGATGTATTCGATGTATGAAACTCAATTTCGATGAATTAAGTGAATTTAACTTATTTTCGATGTATTCGATGAATGTAACTTAATTTCGATGAATTAAGTGATTTCAAGTTATTTTCGATGTATTCGATGTATGAAACTCAATTTCGATGAATTAAGTGAATTTAACTTATTTTCGATGTATTCGATGAATATAACTTAATTTCGGTGAATTAAGTGAATTTAAGTTATTTTCGATGTATGAAACTCAATTTCGATGAATTAAGTGAATTTAACTTATTTTCGATGTATTCGATGAATGTAACTCAATTTCGATGAATTAAGTGAATTGAACTTATTTTCGATGTATTCGATGAATGTAACTTAATTTCGATGAATTAAGTGATTTCAAGTTATTTTCGATGAATTCGATGAATGTAACTTAATTTCGATGAATTAAGTGAATTTAACTTATTTTCGATGTATTCGATGAATGTAACTCAATTTCGATGAATTAAGTGAATTGAACTTATTTTCGATGTATTCGATGAATGTAACTTAATTTCGATGAATTAAGTGATTTCAAGTTATTTTCGATGTATTCGATGAATGTAACTTAATTTCGATGAATTAAGTGAATTTAAGTTATTTTCGATGTATTCGATGTATGAAACTCAATTTCGATGAATTAAGTGAATTTAACTTATTTTCGATGTATTCGATGAATGTAATTTGATTTCGATGAATTAAGTGAATTTAAGTTATTTTCGATGTATTCGATGTATGAAACTCAATTTCGATGAATTAAATGATTTCAAGTTATTTTCGATGTATTCGATGTATGAAACTCAATTTCGATGAATTAAGTGAATTTAACTTATTTTCGATGTATTCGATGAATGTAACATAATTTCGATGAATTAAGTGAATTGAACTTATTTTCGATGTATTCGATGAATGTAACTTAATTTCGATGAATTAAGTGATTTCAAGTTATTTTCGATGTATTCGATGTATGAAACTAAATTCGTATGTATTCGATGAATGTAACTTAATTTCGATGAATTAAGTGAATTTAAGTTATTTTCGATGTATTCGATGTATGAAACTCAATTTCGATGAATTAAGTGAATTTAACTTATTTTCGATGTATTCGATGAATGTAAGTTAATTTCGATGAATTAAGTGAATTTAAGTTATTTTCGATGTATTCGATGTATGAAACTCAATTTCGATGAATTAAGTGAATTTAAGTTATTTTCGATGTATTCGATGTATGAAACTCAATTTCGATGAATTAAGTGAATTTAACTTATTTTCGATGTATTCGATGAATGTAACTCAATTTCGATGAATTAAGTGAATTTAACTTATTTTCGATGTATTCGATGAATGTAACTTAATTTCGATGAATTAAGTGAATTTAACTTATTTTCGATGTATTCGATGTATGAAACTCAATTTCGATGAATTAAGTGATTTCAAGTTATTTTCGATGAATTCGATGAATGTAACTTGATTTCGATGAATTAAGTGAATTTAAGTTATTTTCGATGTATTCGATGTATGAAACTCAATTTCGATGAATTAAGTGAATTTAACTTATTTTCGATGTATTCGATGAATGTAACTTGATTTCGATGAATTAAGTGAATTTAAGTTATTTTCGATGTATTCGATGAATGTAACTTAATTTCGATGAATTAAGTGAATTTAACTTATTTTCGATGTATTCGATGAATGTAACTTAATTTCGATGAATTAAGTGAATTGAACTTATTTTCGATGTATTCGATGTATGAAACTCAATTTCGATGAATTAAGTGAATTTAACTTATTTTCGATGTATTCGATGAATATAACTTAATTTCGGGAATTAAGTGAATTTAAGTTATTTTCGATGTATTCGATGTATGAAACTCAATTTCGATGAATTAAGTGAATTTAACTTATTTTCGATGTATTCGATGAATGTAACTCAATTTCGATGAATTAAGTGAATTGAACTTATTTTCGATGTATTCGATGAATGTAACTTAATTTCGATGAATTAAGTGATTTCAAGTTATTTTCGATGTATTCGATGAATGTAACTTAATTTCGATGAATTAAGTGAATTTAAGTTATTTTCGATGTATTCGATGTATGAAACTCAATTTCGATGAATTAAGTGAATTTAACTTATTTTCGATGTACTCGATGAATGTAACTTAATTTCGATGAATTAAGTGATTTCAAGTTATTTTCGATGAATTCGATGAATGTAACTTGACTTCGATGATTTAAGTGAATTTAAGTTATTTTCGATGTATTCGATGTATGAAACTCAATTTCGATGAATTAAGTGAATTTAACTTATTTTCGATGTATTCGATGAATGTAACTCAATTTCGATGAATCAAGTGAATTTAACTTATTTTCGATGTATTCGATGAATATAACTTAATTTCGGTGAATTAAGTGAATTTAAGTTATTTTCGATGTATTCGATGTATGAAACTCAATTTCGATGAATTCAGTGAATTTAACTTATTTTCGATGTATTCGATGAATGTAACTCAATTTCGCTGAATTAAGTGAATTTAACTTATTTTCGATGTATTCGATGAATGTAACTTAATTTCGATGAATTAAGTGAATTTAACTTATTTTCGATGTATTCGATGAATGTAACTTAATTTCGATGAATTAAGTGAATTTAAGTTATTTTCGATGTATTCGATGTATGAAACTCAATTTCGATGTATTAAGTGAATTTAACTTATTTTCGATGTATTCGATGAATGTAACTTAATTTCGATGAATTAAGTGATTTCAAGTTATTTTCGATGTATTCGATGTATGAAACTCAATTTCGATGAATTAAGTGAATTTAACTTATTTTCGATGTATTCGATGAATGTAACTTAATTTCGATGAATTAAGTGAATTGAACTTATTTTCGATGTATTCGATGTATGAAACTCAATTTCGATGAATTAAGTGAATTTAACTTATTTTCGATGTATTCGATGAATGTAACTTAATTTCGATGAATTAAGTGATTTCAAGTTATTTTCGATGTATTCGATGTATGAAACTCAATTTCGATGAATTAAGTGAATTTAACTTATTTTCGATGTATTCGATGAATGTAACTTAATTTCGATGAATTAAGTGAATTTAACTTATTTTCGATGTATTCGATGAATATAACTTAATTTCGGTGAATTAAGTGGATTTAAGTTATTTTCGATGTATTCGATGTATGAAACTCAATTTCGATGAATTAAGTGAATTTAACTTATTTTCGATGTATTCGATGAATGTAACTCAATTTCGATGAATTAAGTGAATTGAACTTATTTTCGATGTATTCGATGAATGTAACTTAATTTCGATGAATTAAGTGATTTCAAGTTATTTTCGATGTATTCGATGAATGTAACTTAATTTCGAATAATTAAGTGAATTTAAGTTATTTTCGATGTATTCGATGTATGAAACTCAATTTCGATGAATCAAGTGAATTTAACTTATTTTCGATTTATTCGATGAATGTAACTTAATTTCGATGAATTAAGTGATTTCAAGTTATTTTCGATGAATTCGATGAATGTAACTTGATTTCGATGAATTAAGTGAATTTAAGTTATTTTCGATGTATTCGATGTATGAAACTCAATTTCGATGAATTAAGTGAATTTAACTTATTTTCGATGTATTCGATGAATGTAACTCAATTTCGATGAATTAAGTGAATTTAACTTATTTTCGATGTATTCGATGAATGTAACTTAATTTCGATGAATTAAGTGATTTCAAGTTATTTTCGATGTATTCGATGAATGTAACTTAATTTCGATGAATTAAGTGAATTTAAGTTATTTTCGATGTATTCGATGTATGAAACTCAATTTCGATGAATTAAGTGAATTTAACTTATTTTCGATGTATTCGATGAATGTAACTTAATTTCGATGAATTAAGTGATTTCAAGTTATTTTCGATGTATTCGATGTATGAAACTCAATTTCGATGAATTAAGTGAATTTAACTTATTTTCGATGTATTCGATGAATGTAACTCAATTTCGATGAATTAAGTGAATTGAACTTATTTTCGATGTATTCGATGAATGTAACTTAATTTCGATGAATTAAATGATTTCAAGTTATTTTCGATGAATTCGATGAATGTAACTTAATTTCGATGAATTAAGTGAATTTAACTTATTTTCGATGTATTCGATGAATGTAACTCAATTTCGATGAATTAAGTGAATTGAACTTATTTTCGATGTATTCGATGAATGTAACTTAATTTCGATGAATTAAGTGATTTCAAGTTATTTTCGATGTATTCGATGTATGAAACTCAATTTCGATGAATTAAGTGAATTTAACTTATTTTCGATGTATTCGATGAATGTAACTCAATTTCGATGAATTAAGTGAATTGAACTTATTTTCGATGTATTCGATGAATGTAACTTAATTTCGATGAATTAAGTGAATTTAAGTTATTTTCGATGTATTCGATGTATGAAACTCAATTTCGATGAATTAAGTGATTTCAAGTTATTTTCGATGTATTCGATGTATGAAACTCAATTTCGATGAATTAAGTGAATTTAACTTATTTTCGATGTATTCGATGAATGTAACTTAATTTCGATGAATTAAGTGAATTGAACTTATTTTCGATGTATTCGATGAATGTAACTTAATTTCGATGAATTAAGTGATTTCAAGTTATTTTCGATGTATTCGATGAATGTAACTTAATTTCGATGAATTAAGTGAATTTAAGTTATTTTCGATGTATTCGATGTATGAAACTCAATTTCGATGAATTAAGTGAATTTAACTTATTTTCGATGTATTCGATGAATGTAACTTAATTTCGATGAATTAAGGGGGGACTAGGGTTAATTCGTGTAAAAAAAGGCACTTTTTTGTGATATTTTTTTGTATGAAGCAATTAACATTTATTTATTAACGACAATGGTACATTCTAGTATGATATCCGAAGAATATTCTGTAAAAATTTTATGAAGAAATATTGAAAAATACGGCAATGGCAGCAGTTTTTGTGGAGCGTCTCGGAAAAAAGTTGAATTGCGGTGCCCCTCATAACTCGGTGCTGGATCATCTGACATGAAAAAATCAAATAGATATCGTTAGATAATCGCTTTGCGCAGGTAACGCCGTGGGCGGTTTCTCGAAATTTCAATTTTTCAATTTTTGGGAACACTTTGAAGTACAAAATGTATTTTTTGCGAAAAAAAAATCGGTTAATTTGTTATTATAAAATGAAAAGTATTAACAAATTTGAAAAAAACTCTCCGGCGTTACCTCGTCAATTATGTATAGAAATAGTGTTCAAAATTTCAAAACGAACGGTGCAGTACTTTTGATGTTATGAGGGGCACCCGACTTTGAAAACGTGAGTTGTGGGAAAAACGCTTTAAAGTTTTGAACACAAATAAATTCTAGTTCTAATCTTGAAATTGACAGGTATAAAAATAGTCATAACTTCGTCAATTTTGCTCCGATCGCCTTGATTTTTTGACACAACATTCTTGAAATATTATGCATTCATTTAAAAAAACAAAACAAAAATGAAAAAAAAAAAATCTTATAAACCCTAGTCCCCCCTTAAGTGAATTTAAGTTATTTTCGATGTATTCGATGTATGAAACTCAATTTCGATGAATTAAGTGAATTTAACTTATTTTCGATGTATTCGATGAATGTAACTTGATTTCGATGAATTAAGTGAATTTAAGTTATTTTCGATGTATTCGATGTATGAAACTCAATTTCGATGAATTAAATGATTTCAAGTTATTTTCGATGTATTCGATGTATGAAACTCAATTTCGATGAATTAAGTGAATTTAACTTATTTTCGATGTATTCGATGAATGTAACTTAATTTCGATGAATTAAGTGAATTTAAGTTATTTTCGATGTATTCGATGTATGAAACTCAATTTCGATGAATTAAGTGAATTTAAGTTATTTTCGATGTATTCGATGTATGAAACTCAATTTCGATGAATTAAGTGAATTTAACTTATTTTCGATGTATTCGATGAATGTAACTCAATTTCGATGAATTAAGTGAATTGAACTTATTTTCGATGTATTCGATGAATGTAACTTAATTTCGATGAATTAAGTGAATTTAAGTTATTTTCGATGTATTCGATGTATGAAACTCAATTTCGATGAATTAAGTGATTTCAAGTTATTTTCGATGTATTCGATGTATGAAACTCAATTTCCATGAATTAAGTGAATTTAACTTATTTTCGATGTATTCGATGAATGTAACTTAATTTCGATGAATTAAGTGAATTGAACTTATTTTCGATGTATTCGATGAATTAAGTGATTTCAAGTTATTTTCGATGTATTCGATGAATGTAACTTAATTTCGATGAATTAAGTGAATTTAAGTTATTTTCGATGTATTCGATGTATGAAACTCAATTTCGATGAATTAAATGAATTTAACTTATTTTCGATGTATTCGATGAATGTAACTTAATTTCGATGAATTAAGTGATTTCAAGTTATTTTCGATGTATTCGATGAATGTAACTTAATTTCGATGAATTAAGTGAATTTAAGTTATTTTCGATGTATTCGATGTATGAAACTCAATTTCGATGAATTAAGTGAATTTAACTTATTTTCGATGTATTCGATGAATGTAACTTAATTTCGATGAATTAAGTGATTTCAAATTATTTTTGATGTATTCGATGTATGAAACTCAATTTCGATGAATTAAGTGAATTTAACTTATTTTCGATGTATTCGATGAATATAACTTAATTTCGGTGAATTAAGTGAATTTAAGTTATTTTCGATGTATTCGATGTATGAAACTCAATTTCGATGAATTAAGTGAATTTAACTTATTTTCGATGTATTCGATGAATGTAACTCAATTTCGATGAATTAAGTGAATTGAACTTATTTTCGATGTATTCGATGAATGTAACTTAATTTCGATAAATTAAGTGATTTCAAGTTATTTTCGATGAATTCGATGAATGTAACTTAATTTCGATGAATTAAGTGATTTCAAGTTATTTTCGATGTATTCGATGAATGTAACTTAATTTCGATGAATTAAGTGAATTTAAGTTATTTTCGATGTATTCGATGTATGAAACTCAATTTCGATGAATTAAGTGAATTTAACTTATTTTCGATGTATTCGATGAATGTAACTTAATTTCGATGAATTAAGGGGGGACTAGGGTTAATTCGTGTAAAAAAAGGCACTTTTTTGTGATATTTTTTTGTATGAAGCAATTAACATTTATTTATTAACGACAATGGTACATTCTAGTATGATATCCGAAGAATATTCTGTAAAAATTTTATGAAGAAATATTGAAAAATACGGCAATGGCAGCAGTTTTTGTGGAGCGTCTCGGAAAAAAGTTGAATTGCGGTGCCCCTCATAACTCGGTGCTGGATCATCTGACATGAAAAAATCAAATAGATATCGTTAGATAATCGCTTTGCGCAGGTAACGCCGTGGGCGGTTTCTCGAAATTTCAATTTTTCAATTTTTGGGAACACTTTGAAGTACAAAATGTATTTTTTGCGAAAAAAAAATCGGTTAATTTGTTATTATAAAATGAAAAGTATTAACAAATTTGAAAAAAAACTCTCCGGCGTTACCTCGTCAATTATGTATAGAAATAGTGTTCAAAATTTCAAAACGAACGGTGCAGTACTTTTGATGTTATGAGGGGCACCCGACTTTGAAAACGTGAGTTGTGGGAAAAACGCTTTAAAGTTTTGAACACAAATAAATTCTAGTTCTAATCTTGAAATTGACAGGTATAAAAATAGTCATAACTTCGTCAATTTTGCTCCGATCGCCTTGATTTTTTGACACAACATTCTTGAAATATTATGCATTCATTTAAAAAAACAAAACAAAAATGAAAAAAAAAAAAATCTTATAAACCCTAGTCCCCCCTTAAGTGAATTTAAGTTATTTTCGATGTATTCGATGTATGAAACTCAATTTCGATGAATTAAGTGAATTTAACTTATTTTCGATGTATTCGATGAATATAACTTAATTTCGGTGAATTAAGTGAATTTAAGTTATTTTCGATGTATTCGATGTATGAAACTCAATTTCGATGAATTAAGTGAATTTAACTTATTTTCGATGTATTCGATGAATGTAACTCAATTTCGATGAATTAAGTGAATTGAACTTATTTTCGATGTATTCGATGAATGTAACTTAATTTCGATGAATTAAGTGATTTCAAGTTATTTTCGATGTATTCGATGAATGTAACTTAATTTCTATGAATTAAGTGAATTTAAGTTATTTTCGATGTATTCGATGTATGAAACTCAATTTCGATGAATTAAGTGAATTTAACTTATTTTCGATGTATTCGATGAATGTAACTTGATTTCGATGAATTAAGTGAATTTAAGTTATTTTCGATGTATTCGATGTATGAAACTCAATTTCGATGAATTAAATGATTTCAAGTTATTTTCGATGTATTCGATGTATGAAACTCAATTTCGATGAATTAAGTGAATTTAACTTATTTTCGATGTATTCGATGAATGTAACTTAATTTCGATGAATTAAGTGAATTTAAGTTATTTTCGATGTATTCGATGTATGAAACTCAATTTCGATGAATTAAGTGAATTTAAGTTATTTTCGATGTATTCGATGTATGAAACTCAATTTCGATGAATTAAGTGAATTTAACTTATTTTCGATGTATTCGATGAATGTAACTCAATTTCGATGAATTAAGTGAATTGAACTTATTTTCGATGTATTCGATGAATGTAACTTAATTTCGATGAATTAAGTGAATTTAAGTTATTTTCGATGTATTCGATGTATGAAACTCAATTTCGATGAATTAAGTGATTTCAAGTTATTTTCGATGTATTCGATGTATGAAACTCAATTTCCATGAATTAAGTGAATTTAACTTATTTTCGATGTATTCGATGAATGTAACTTAATTTCGATGAATTAAGTGAATTGAACTTATTTTCGATGTATTCGATGAATTAAGTGATTTCAAGTTATTTTCGATGTATTCGATGAATGTAACTTAATTTCGATGAATTAAGTGAATTTAAGTTATTTTCGATGTATTCGATGTATGAAACTCAATTTCGATGAATTAAATGAATTTAACTTATTTTCGATGTATTCGATGAATGTAACTTAATTTCGATGAATTAAGTGATTTCAAGTTATTTTCGATGTATTCGATGAATGTAACTTAATTTCGATGAATTAAGTGAATTTAAGTTATTTTCGATGTATTCGATGTATGAAACTCAATTTCGATGAATTAAGTGAATTTAACTTATTTTCGATGTATTCGATGAATGTAACTTAATTTCGATGAATTAAGTGATTTCAAATTATTTTTGATGTATTCGATGTATGAAACTCAATTTCGATGAATTAAGTGAATTTAACTTATTTTCGATGTATTCGATGAATATAACTTAATTTCGGTGAATTAAGTGAATTTAAGTTATTTTCGATGTATTCGATGTATGAAACTCAATTTCGATGAATTAAGTGAATTTAACTTATTTTCGATGTATTCGATGAATGTAACTCAATTTCGATGAATTAAGTGAATTGAACTTATTTTCGATGTATTCGATGAATGTAACTTAATTTCGATAAATTAAGTGATTTCAAGTTATTTTCGATGAATTCGATGAATGTAACTTAATTTGATGAATTAAGTGAATTTAACTTATTTTCGATGTATTCGATGAATGTAACTCAATTTCGATGAATTAAGTGAATTGAACTTATTTTCGATGTATTCGATGAATGTAACTTAATTTCGATGAATTAAGTGATTTCAAGTTATTTTCGATGTATTCGATGAATGTAACTTAATTTCGATGAATTAAGTGAATTTAAGTTATTTTCGATTTATTCAATGTATGAAACTCAATTTCGATGAATTAAGTGAATTTAACTTATTTTCGATGTATTCGATGAATGTAACTTGATTTCGATGAATTAAGTGAATTTAAGTTATTTTCGATGTATTCGATGTATGAAACTCAATTTCGATGAATTAAGTGATTTCAAGTTATTTTCGATGTATTCGATGTATGAAACTCAATTTCGATGAATTAAGTGAATTTAACTTATTTTCGATGTATTCGATAAATGTAACTTAATTTCGATGAATTAAGTGAATTGAACTTATTTTCGATGTATTCGATGAATGTAACTTAATTTGGATGAATTAAGTGATTTCAAGTTATTTTCGATGTATTCGATGTATGAAACTCAATTTCGATGAATTAAGTGAATTTAACTTATTTTCGATGTATTCGATGAATGTAACTTAATTTCGCTGAATTAAGTGAATTTAACTTATTTTCGATGTATTCGATGAATATAACTGAATTTCGGTGAATTAAGTGAATTTAAGTTATTTTCGATGTATTCGATGAATGTAACTTAATTTCGATGAATTAAGTGAATTTAAGTTATTTTCGATGTATTCGATGTATGAAACTCAATTTCGATGAATTAAGTGAATTTAAGTTATTTTCGATGTATTCGATGAATGTAACTTGATTTCGATGAATTAAGTGAATTTAAGTTATTTTCGATGTATTCGATGTATGAAACTCAATTTCGATGAATTAAGTGATTTCAAGTTATTTTCGATGTATTCGATGTATGAAACTCAATTTCGATGAATTAAGTGAATTGAACTTATTTTCGATGTATTCGATAAATGTAACTTAATTTCGATGAATTAAGTGAATTGAACTTATTTTCGATGTATTCGATGAATGTAACTTAATTTCGATGAATTAAGTGATTTCAAGTTATTTTCGATGTATTCGATGTATGAAACTCAATTTCGATGAATTAAGTGAATTTAACTTATTTTCGATGTATTCGATGAATGTAACTTAATTTCGATGAATTAAGTGAATTTAAGTTATTTTCGATGTATTCGATGAATGTAACTTAATTTCGATGAATTAAGTGAATTTAACTTATTTTCGATGTATTCGATGAATGTAACTTAATTTCGATGAATTAAGTGATTTCAAGTTATTTTCGATGTATTCGATGTATGAAACTCAATTTCGATGAATTAAGTGAATTTAACTTATTTTCGATGTATTCGATGAATGTAACTCAATTTCGATGAATTAAGTGAATTGAACTTATTTTCGATGTATTCGATGAATGTAACTTAATTTCGATGAATTAAATGATTTCAAGTTATTTTCGATGAATTCGATGAATGTAACTTAATTTCGATGAATTAAGTGAATTTAACTTATTTTCGATGTATTCGATGAATGTAACTCAATTTCGATGAATTAAGTGAATTGAACTTATTTTCGATGTATTCGATGAATGTAACTTAATTTCGATGAATTAAGTGATTTCAAGTTATTTTCGATGTATTCGATGTATGAAACTCAATTTCGATGAATTAAGTGAATTTAACTTATTTTCGATGTATTCGATGAATGTAACTCAATTTCGATGAATTAAGTGAATTGAACTTATTTTCGATGTATTCGATGAATGTAACTTAATTTCGATGAATTAAGTGAATTTAAGTTATTTTCGATGTATTCGATGTATGAAACTCAATTTCGATGAATTAAGTGATTTCAAGTTATTTTCGATGTATTCGATGTATGAAACTCAATTTCGATGAATTAAGTGAATTTAACTTATTTTCGATGTATTCGATGAATGTAACTTAATTTCGATGAATTAAGTGAATTGAACTTATTTTCGATGTATTCGATGAATGTAACTTAATTTCGATGAATTAAGTGATTTCAAGTTATTTTCGATGTATTCGATGAATATAACTTAATTTCGAGGAATTAAGTGAATTTAAGTTATTTTCGATGTATTCGATGTATGAAACTCAATTTCGATGAATTAAGTGATTTCAAGTAATTTTCGATGTATTCGATGAATGTAACTTAATTTCGATGAATTAAGGGGGGACTAGGGTTAATTCGTGTAAAAAAAGGCACTTTTTTGTGATATTTTTTTGTATGAAGCAATTAACATTTATTTATTAACGACAATGGTACATTCTAGTATGATATTCGAAGAATATTCTGTAAAAATTTTATGAAGAAATATTGAAAAATACGGCAATGGCAGCAGTTTTTGTGGAGCGTCTCGGAAAAAAGTTGAATTGCGGTGCCCCTCATAACTCGGTGCTGGATCATCTGACATGAAAAAATCAAATAGATATCGTTAGATAATGGCTTTGCGCAGGTAACGCCGTGGGCGGTTTCTCGAAATTTCAATTTTTCAATTTTTGGGAACACTTTGAAGTACAAAATGTATTTTTTGCGAAAAAAAAATCGGTTAATTTGTTATTATAAAATGAAAAGTATTAACAAATTTGAAAAAAACTCTCCGGCGTTACCTCGTCAATTATGTATAGAAATAGTGTTCAAAATTTCAAAACGAACGGTGCAGTACTTTTGATGTTATGAGGGGCACCCGACTTTGAAAACGTGAGTTGTGGGAAAAACGCTTTAAAGTTTTGAACACAAATAAATTCTAGTTCTAATCTTGAAATTGACAGGTATAAAAATAGTCATAACTTCGTCAATTTTGCTCCGATCGCCTTGATTTTTTGACACAACATTCTTGAAATATTATGCATTCATTTAAAAAAACAAAACAAAAATGAAAAAAAAAATCTTATAAACCCTAGTCCCCCCTTAAGTGAATTTAAGTTATTTTCGATGTATTCGATGTATGAAACTCAATTTCGATGAATTAAGTGAATTTAAGTTATTTTCGATGTATTCGATGTATGAAACTCAATTTCGATGAATTAAGTGAATTTAACTTATTTTCGATGTATTCGATGAATATAACTTAATTTCGGTGAATTAAGTGAATTTAAGTTATTTTCGATGTATTCGATGTATGAAACTCAATTTCGATGAATTAAGTGAATTTAACTTATTTTCGATGTATTCGATGAATGTAACTCAATTTCGATGTATTAAGTGAATTGAACTTATTTTCGATGTATTCGATGAATGTAACTTAATTTCGATGAATTAAGTGATTTCAAGTTATTTTCGATGTATTCGATGAATGTAACTTAATTTCGATGAATTAAGTGAATTTAAGTTATTTTCGATGTATTCGATGTATGAAACTCAATTTCGATGAATTAAGTGAATTTAACTTATTTTCGATGTATTCGATGAATGTAACTTGATTTCGATGAATTAAGTGAATTTAAGTTATTTTCGATGTATTCGATGTATGAAACTCAATTTCGATGAATTAAATGATTTCAAGTTATTTTCGATGTATTCGATGTATGAAACTCAATTTCGATGAATTAAGTGAATTTAACTTATTTTCGATGTATTCGATGAATGTAACTTAATTTCGATGAATTAAGTGAATTTAAGTTATTTTCGATGTATTCGATGTATGAAACTCAATTTCGATGAATTAAGTGAATTTAAGTTATTTTCGATGTATTCGATGTATGAAACTCAATTTCGATGAATTAAGTGAATTTAAGTTATTTTCGATGTATTCGATGTATGAAACTCAATTTCGATGAATTAAATGAATTTAACTTATTTTCGATGTATTCGATGAATGTAACTTAATTTCGATGAATTAAGTGATTTCAAGTTATTTTCGATGTATTCGATGAATGTAACTTAATTTCGATGAATTAAGTGAATTTAAGTTATTTTCGATGTATTCGATGTGTGAAACTCAATTTCGATGAATTAAGTGAATTTAACTTATTTTCGATGTATTCGATGAATGTAACTTAATTTCGATGAATTAAGTGATTTCAAATTATTTTTGATGTATTCGATGTATGAAACTCAATTTCGATGAATTAAGTGAATTTAACTTATTTTCGATGTATTCGATGAATATAACTTAATTTCGGTGAATTAAGTGAATTTAAGTTATTTTCGATGTATTCGATGTATGAAACTCAATTTCGATGAATTAAGTGAATTTAACTTATTTTCGATGTATTCGATGAATGTAACTCAATTTCGATGAATTAAGTGAATTGAACTTATTTTCGATGTATTCGATGAATGTAACTTAATTTCGATAAATTAAGTGATTTCAAGTTATTTTCGATGAATTCGATGAATGTAACTTAATTTGATGAATTAAGTGAATTTAACTTATTTTCGATGTATTCGATGAATGTAACTCAATTTCGATGAATTAAGTGAATTGAACTTATTTTCGATGTATTCGATGAATGTAACTTAATTTCGATAAATTAAGTGATTTCAAGTTATTTTCGATGTATTCGATGAATGTAACTTAATTTCGATGAATTAAGTGAATTTAAGTTATTTTCGATGTATTCAATGTATGAAACTCAATTTCGATGAATTAAGTGAATTTAACTTATTTTCGATGTATTCGATGAATGTAACTTGATTTCAATGAATTAAGTGAATTTAAGTTATTTTCGATGTATTCGATGTATGAAACTCAATTTCGATGAATTAAGTGATTTCAAGTTATTTTCGATGTATTCGATGTATGAAACTCAATTTCGATGATTTAAGTGAATTTAACTTATTTTCGATGTATTCGATAAATGTAACTTAATTTCGATGAATTAAGTGAATTGAACTTATTTTCGATGTATTCGATGAATGTAACTTAATTTCGATGAATTAAGTGATTTCAAGTTATTTTCGATGTATTCGATGTATGAAACTCAATTTCGATGAATTAAGTGAATTTAACTTATTTTCGATGTATTCGATGAATGTAACTTAATTTCGATGAATTAAGTGAATTTAACTTATTTTCGATGTATTCGATGAATATAACTGAATTTCGGTGAATTAAGTGAATTTAAGTTATTTTCGATGTATTCGATGAATGTAACTTAATTTCGATGAATTAAGTGAATTTAAGTTATTTTCGATGTATTCGATGTATGAAACTCAATTTCGATGAATTAAGTGAATTTAACTTATTTTCGATGTATTCGATGAATGTAACTTGATTTCGATGAATTAAGTGAATTTAAGTTATTTTCGATGTATTCGATGTATGAAACTCAATTTCGATGAATTAAGTGATTTCAAGTTATTTTCGATGTATTCGATGTATGAAACTCAATTTCGATGAATTAAGTGAATTGAACTTATTTTCGATGTATTCGATAAATGTAACTTAATTTCGATGAATTAAGTGAATTGAACTTATTTTCGATGTATTCGATGAATGTAACTTAATTTCGATGAATTAAGTGATTTCAAGTTATTTTCGATGTATTCGATGTATGAAACTCAATTTCGATGAATTAAGTGAATTTAACTTATTTTCGATGTATTCGATGAATGTAACTTAATTTCGATGAATTAAGTGAATTTAAGTTATTTTCGATGTATTCGATGAATGTAACTTAATTTCGATGAATTAAGTGAATTTAACTTATTTTCGATGTATTCGATGAATGTAACTTAATTTCGATGAATTAAGTGATTTCAAGTTATTTTCGATGTATTCGATGTATGAAACTCAATTTCGATGAATTAAGTGAATTTAACTTATTTTCGATGTATTAGATGAATGTAACTTAATTTCGATGAATTAAGTGAATTTAAGTTATTTTCGATGTATTCGATGAATGTAACTTAATTTCGATGAATTAAGTGAATTTAACTTATTTTCGATGTATTCGATGAATGTAAGTCAATTTCGATGAATTAAGTGAATTGAACTTATTTTCGATGTATTCGATGAATGTAACTTAATTTCGATGAATTAAGTGAATTTAAGTTATTTTCGATGTATTCGATGTATGAAACTCAATTTCGATGAATTAAGTGAATTTAACTTATTTTCGATGTATTCGATTAATGTAACTTAATTTCGATGAATTAAGTGAATTTAACTTATTTTCGATGTACTCGATGAATATAACTTAATTTCGGTGAATTAAGTGAATTTAAGTTATTTTCGATGTATTCGATGAATGTAACTTAATTTCGATGAATTAAGTGAATTTAAGTTATTTTCGATGTATTCGATGTATGAAACTCAATTTCGATGAATTAAGTGAATTTAACTTATTTTCGATGTATTCGATGAATGTAACTTAATTTCGATGAATTAAGTGATTTCAAGTTATTTTCGATGTATTCGATGAATGTAACTTGATTTCGATGAATTAAGTGATTTCAAGTTATTTTCGATGTATTCGATGAAGGTAACTTGATTTCGATGAATTAAGTGATTTCAAGTTATTTTCGATGTATTCGATGTATGAAACTCAATTTCGATGAATTAAGTGAATTTAACTTATTTTCGATGTATTCGATGAATGTAACTTAATTTCGATGAATTAAGTGAATTTAACTTATTTTCGATGTATTCGATGAACGTAACTTAATTTCGATGAATTAAGTGAATTTAAGTTATTTTCGATGTATTCGATGTATGAAACTTGATTTCGATGAATTAAGTGAATTTAAGTTATTTTCGATGTATTCGATGTATGAAACTCAATTTCGATGAATTAAGTGAATTTAACTTATTTTCGATGTATTCGATAAATGTAACTTAATTTCGATGAATTAAGTGAATTGAACTTATTTTCGACGTATTCGATGAATGTAACTTAATTTCGATGAATTAAGTGATTTCAAGTTATTTTCGATGTATTCGATGTATGAAACTCAATTCCGATGAATTAAGTGAGTTTAACTTATTTTCGATGTATTCGATGAATGTAACTTAATTTCGATGAATTAAGTGAATTTAAGTTATTTTCGATGTATTCGATGAATGTAACTTAATTTCGATGAATTAAGTGAATTTAACTTATTTTCGATGTATTCGATGAATGTAACTTAATTTCGATGAATTAAGTGATTTCAAGTTATTTTCGATGTATTCGATGTATGAAACTCAATTTCGATGAATTAAGTGAATTTAACTTATTTTCGATGTATTCGATGAATGTAACTCAATTTCGATGAATTAAGTGAATTGAACTTATTTTCGATGTATTCGATGAATGTAACTTAATTTCGATAAATTAAGTGATTTCAAGTTATTTTCGATGAATTCGATGAATGTAACTTAATTTGATGAATTAAGTGAATTTAACTTATTTTCGATGTATTCGATGAATGTAACTCAATTTCGATGAATTAAGTGAATTGAACTTATTTTCGATGTATTCGATGAATGTAACTTAATTTCGATAAATTAAGTGATTTCAAGTTATTTTCGATGTATTCGATGAATGTAACTTAATTTCGATGAATTAAGTGAATTTAAGTTATTTTCGATGTATTCAATGTATGAAACTCAATTTCGATGAATTAAGTGAATTTAACTTATTTTCGATGTATTCGATGAATGTAACTTGATTTCAATGAATTAAGTGAATTTAAGTTATTTTCGATGTATTCGATGTATGAAACTCAATTTCGATGAATTAAGTGATTTCAAGTTATTTTCGATGTATTCGATGTATGAAACTCAATTTCGATGATTTAAGTGAATTTAACTTATTTTCGATGTATTCGATAAATGTAACTTAATTTCGATGAATTAAGTGAATTGAACTTATTTTCGATGTATTCGATGAATGTAACTTAATTTCGATGAATTAAGTGATTTCAAGTTATTTTCGATGTATTCGATGTATGAAACTCAATTTCGATGAATTAAGTGAATTTAACTTATTTTCGATGTATTCGATGAATGTAACTTAATTTCGATGAATTAAGTGAATTTAACTTATTTTCGATGTATTCGATGAATATAACTGAATTTCGGTGAATTAAGTGAATTTAAGTTATTTTCGATGTATTCGATGAATGTAACTTAATTTCGATGAATTAAGTGAATTTAAGTTATTTTCGATGTATTCGATGTATGAAACTCAATTTCGATGAATTAAGTGAATTTAACTTATTTTCGATGTATTCGATGAATGTAACTTGATTTCGATGAATTAAGTGAATTTAAGTTATTTTCGATGTATTCGATGTATGAAACTCAATTTCGATGAATTAAGTGATTTCAAGTTATTTTCGATGTATTCGATGTATGAAACTCAATTTCGATGAATTAAGTGAATTGAACTTATTTTCGATGTATTCGATAAATGTAACTTAATTTCGATGAATTAAGTGAATTGAACTTATTTTCGATGTATTCGATGAATGTAACTTAATTTCGATGAATTAAGTGATTTCAAGTTATTTTCGATGTATTCGATGTATGAAACTCAATTTCGATGAATTAAGTGAATTTAACTTATTTTCGATGTATTCGATGAATGTAACTTAATTTCGATGAATTAAGTGAATTTAAGTTATTTTCGATGTATTCGATGAATGTAACTTAATTTCGATGAATTAAGTGAATTTAACTTATTTTCGATGTATTCGATGAATGTAACTTAATTTCGATGAATTAAGTGATTTCAAGTTATTTTCGATGTATTCGATGTATGAAACTCAATTTCGATGAATTAAGTGAATTTAACTTATTTTCGATGTATTAGATGAATGTAACTTAATTTCGATGAATTAAGTGAATTTAAGTTATTTTCGATGTATTCGATGAATGTAACTTAATTTCGATGAATTAAGTGAATTTAACTTATTTTCGATGTATTCGATGAATGTAAGTCAATTTCGATGAATTAAGTGAATTGAACTTATTTTCGATGTATTCGATGAATGTAACTTAATTTCGATGAATTAAGTGAATTTAAGTTATTTTCGATGTATTCGATGTATGAAACTCAATTTCGATGAATTAAGTGAATTTAACTTATTTTCGATGTATTCGATTAATGTAACTTAATTTCGATGAATTAAGTGATTTCAAGTTATTTTCGATGTATTCGATGTATGAAACTCAATTTCGATGAATTAAGTGAATTTAACTTATTTTCGATGTATTCGATGAATGTAACTTAATTTCGATGAATTAAGTGAATTTAACTTATTTTCGATGTACTCGATGAATATAACTTAATTTCGGTGAATTAAGTGAATTTAAGTTATTTTCGATGTATTCGATGAATGTAACTTAATTTCGGTGAATTAAGTGAATTTAAGTTATTTTCGATGTATTCGATGTATGAAACTCAATTTCGATGAATTAAGTGAATTTAACTTATTTTCGATGTATTCGATGAATGTAACTTAATTTCGATGAATTAAGTGATTTCAAGTTATTTTCGATGTATTCGATGAATGTAACTTGATTTCGATGAATTAAGTGATTTCAAGTTATTTTCGATGTATTCGATGAAGGTAACTTGATTTCGATGAATTAAGTGATTTCAAGTTATTTTCGATGTATTCGATGTATGAAACTCAATTTCGATGAATTAAGTGAATTTAACTTATTTTCGATGTATTCGATGAATGTAACTTAATTTCGATGAATTAAGTGAATTTAACTTATTTTCGATGTATTCGATGAACGTAACTTAATTTCGATGAATTAAGTGAATTTAAGTTATTTTCGATGTATTCGATGTATGAAACTTGATTTCGATGAATTAAGTGAATTTAAGTTATTTTCGATGTATTCGATGTATGAAACTCAATTTCGATGAATTAAGTGAATTTAACTTATTTTCGATGTATTCGATGAATGTAACTTAATTTCGATGAATTAAGTGATTTCAAGTTATTTTCGATGTATTCGATGTATGAAACTCAATTTCGATGAATTAAGTGAATTTAACTTATTTTCGATGTATTCGATAAATGTAACTTAATTTCGATGAATTAAGTGAATTGAACTTATTTTCGACGTATTCGATGAATGTAACTTAATTTCGATGAATTAAGTGATTTCAAGTTATTTTCGATGTATTCGATGTATGAAACTCAATTCCGATGAATTAAGTGAGTTTAACTTATTTTCGATGTATTCGATGAATGTAACTTAATTTCGATGAATTAAGTGAATTTAAGTTATTTTCGATGTATTCGATGAATGTAACTTAATTTCGATGAATTAAGTGAATTTAACTTATTTTCGATGTATTCGATGAATGTAACTTAATTTCGATGAATTAAGTGATTTCAAGTTATTTTCGATGTATTCGATGTATGAAACTCAATTTCGATGAATTAAGTGAATTTAACTTATTTTCGATGTATTCGATGAATGTAACTTAATTTCGATGAATTAAGTGAATTTAAGTTATTTTCGATGTATTCGATGAATGTAACTTAATTTCGATGAATTAAGTGAATTTAACTTATTTTCGATGTATTCGATGAATGTAAGTCAATTTCGATGAATTAAGTGAATTGAACTTATTTTCGATGTATTCGATGAATGTAACTTAATTTCGATGAATTAAGTGAATTTAAGTTATTTTCGATGTATTCGATGTATGAAACTCAATTTCGATGAATTAAGTGAATTTAACTTATTTTCGATGTATTCGATGAATATAACTTAATTTCGGTGAATTAGGTGAATTTAAGTTATTTTCGATGTATTCGATGAATGTAACTTAATTTCGATGAATTAAGTGAATTTAAGTTATTTTCGATGTATTCGATGTATGAAACTCAATTTCGATGAATTAAGTGAATTTAACTTATTTTCGATGTATTCGATGAATGTAACTTAATTTCGATGAATTAAGTGATTTCAAGTTATTTTCGATGTATTCGATGAATGTAACTTGATTTCGATGTGATTTCAAGTTATTTTCGATGTATTCGATGAATGTAACTTGATTTCGATGAATTAAGTGATTTCAAGTTATTTTCGATGTATTCGATGTATGAAACTCAATTTCGATGAATTAAGTGAATTTAACTTATTTTCGATGTATTCGATGAATGTAACTTAATTTCCATGAATTAAGTGAATTTAACTTATTTTCGATGTATTCGATGAATGTAACTTAATTTCGATGAATTAAGTGAATTTAAGTTATTTTCGATGTATTCGATGTATGAAACTTGATTTCGATGAATTAAGTGAATTTAAGTTATTTTCGATGTATTCGATGTATGAAACTCAATTTCGATGAATTAAGTGAATTTAACTTATTTTCGATGTATTCGATGAATGTAACTTAATTTCGATGAATTAAGTGATTTCAAGTTATTTTCGATGTATTCGATGTATGAAACTTAATTTCGATGAATTAAGTGATTTCAAGTTATTTTCGATGTATTCGATGTATGAAACTCAATTTCGATGAATTAAGTGAATTTAACTTATTTTCGATGTATTCGATAAATGTAACTTAATTTCGATGAATTAAGTGAATTGAACTTATTTTCGATGTATTCGATGAATGTAACTTAATTTCGATGAATTAAGTGATTTCAAGTTATTTTCGATGTATTCGATGTATGAAACTCAATTTCGATGAATTAAGTGAATTTAACTTATTTTCGATGTATTCGATGAATGTAACTTAATTTCGATGAATTAAGTGAATTTAAGTTATTTTCGATGTATTCGATGAATGTAACTTGATTTCGATGAATTAAGTGAATTTAACTTATTTTCGATGTATTCGATGAATGTAACTTAATTTCGATGAATTAAGTGATTTCAAGTTATTTTCGATGTATTCGATGTATGAAACTCAATTTCGATGAATTAAGTGAATTTAACTTATTTTCGATGTATTCGATGAATGTAACTTAATTTCGATGAATTAAGTGAATTTAAGTTATTTTCGATGTATTCGATGAATGTAACTTAATTTCGATGAATTAAGTGAATTTAACTTATTTTCGATGTATTCGATGAATGTAAGTCAATTTCGATGAATTAAGTGAATTGAACTTATTTTCGATGTATTCGATGAATGTAACTTAATTTCGATGAATTAAGTGAATTTAAGTTATTTTCGATGTATTCGATGTATGAAACTCAATTTCGATGAATTAAGTGAATTTAACTTATTTTCGATGTATTCGATGAATGTAACTTAATTTCGATGAATTAAGTGTTTTCAAGTTATTTTCGATGTATTCGATGTATGAAACTCAATTTCGATGAATTAAGTGAATTTAACTTATTTTCGATGTATTCGATGAATGTAACTTAATTTCGATGAATTAAGTGAATTTAACTTATTTTCGATGTATTCGATAAATATAACTTAATTTCGGTGAATTAAGTGAATTTAAGTTATTTTCGATGTATTCGATGAATGTAACTTAATTTCGATGAATTAAGTGAATTTAAGTTATTTTCGATGTATTCGATGTATGAAACTCAATTTCGATGAATTAAGTGAATTTAACTTATTTTCGATGTATTCGATAAATGTAACTTAATTTCGATGAATTAAGTGAATTGAACTTATTTTCGATGTATTCGATGAATGTAACTTAATTTCCATGAATTAAGTGAATTTAACTTATTTTCGATGTATTCGATGAATGTAACTTAATTTCGATGAATTAAGTGATTTCAAGTTATTTTCGATGTATTCGATGTATGAAACTTAATTTCGATGAATTAAGTGATTTCAAGTTATTTTCGATGTATTCGATGTATGAAACTCAATTTCGATGAATTAAGTGAATTTAACTTATTTTCGATGTATTCGATAAATGTAACTTAATTTCGATGAATTAAGTGAATTGAACTTATTTTCGATGTATTCGATGAATGTAACTTAATTTCGACGAATTAAGTGATTTCAAGTTATTTTCGATGTATTCGATGAATGTAACTTAATTTCGATGAATTAAGTGAATTTAAGTTATTTTCGATGTATTCGATGAATGTAACTTAATTGCGATGAATTAAGTGAATTTAACTTATTTTCGATGTATTCGATGAATGTAAGTCAATTTCGATGAATTAAGTGAATTGAACTTATTTTCGATGTATTCGATGAATGTAACTTAATTTCGATGAATTAAGTGAATTTAAGTTATTTTCGATGTATTCGATGTATGAAACTCAATTTCGATGAATTAAGTGAATTTAACTTATTTTCGATGTATTCGATGAATGTAACTTAATTTCGATGAATTAAGTGTTTTCAAGTTATTTTCGATGTATTCGATGTATGAAACTCAATTTCGATGCATTAAGTGAATTTAACTTATTTTCGATGTATTCGATGAATGTAACTTAATTTCGATGAATTAAGTGAATTTAACTTATTTTCGATGTATTCGATGAATATAACTTAATTTCGGTGAATTAAGTGAATTTAAGTTATTTTCGATGTATTCGATGAATGTAACTTAATTTCGATGAATTAAGTGAATTTAAGTTATTTTCGATGTATTCGATGTATGAAACTCAATTTCGATGAATTAAGTGAATTTAACTTATTTTCGATGTATTCGATAAATGTAACTTAATTTCGATGAATTAAGTGAATTGAACTTATTTTCGATGTATTCGATGAATGTAACTTAATTTCCATGAATTAAGTGAATTTAACTTATTTTCGATGTATTCGATGAATGTAACTTAATTTCGATGAATTAAGTGATTTCAAGTTATTTTCGATGTATTCGATGTATGAAACTTAATTTCGATGAATTAAGTGATTTCAAGTTATTTTCGATGTATTCGATGTATGAAACTCAATTTCGATGAATTAAGTGAATTTAACTTATTTTCGATGTATTCGATAAATGTAACTTAATTTCGATGAATTAAGTGAATTGAACTTATTTTCGATGTATTCGATGAATGTAACTTAATTTCGATGAATTAAGTGATTTCAAGTTATTTTCGATGTATTCGATGTATGAAACTCAATTTCGATGAATTAAGTGAATTTAACTTATTTTCGATGTATTCGATGAATGTAACTTAATTTCCATGAATTAAGTGAATTTAACTTATTTTCGATGTATTCGATGAATGTAATTTAATTTCGATGAATTAAGTGAATTTAAGTTATTTTCGATGTATTCGATGTATGAAACTTGATTTCGATGAATTAAGTGAATTTAAGTTATTTTCGATGTATTCGATGTATGAAACTCAATTTCGATGAATTAAGTGAATTGAACTTATTTTCGATGTATTCGATGAATGTAACTTAATTTCCATGAATTAAGTGAATTTAACTTATTTTCGATGTATTCGATGAATGTAACTTAATTTCGATGAATTAAGTGATTTCAAGTTATTTTCGATGTATTCGATGTATGAAACTTAATTTCGATGAATTAAGTGATTTCAAGTTATTTTCGATGTATTCGATGTATGAAACTCAATTTCGATGAATTAAGTGAATTTAACTTATTTTCGATGTATTCGATAAATGTAACTTAATTTCGATGAATTAAGTGAATTGAACTTATTTTCGATGTATTCGATGAATGTAACTTAATTTCGATGAATTAAGTGATTTCAAGTTATTTTCGATGTATTCGATGTATGAAACTCAATTTCGATGAATTAAGTGAATTTAACTTATTTTCGATGTATTCGATGAATGTAACTTAATTTCGATGAATTAAGTGAATTTAAGTTATTTTCGATGTATTCGATGAATGTAACTTAATTTCGATGAATTAAGTGAATTTAACTTATTTTCGATGTATTCGATGAATGTAACTTAATTTCGATGAATTAAGTGAT
Organism: Thereva unica; assembly: GCA_949987705.1. Lineage (NCBI taxonomy): Eukaryota > Metazoa > Arthropoda > Insecta > Diptera > Therevidae > Thereva > Thereva unica. The sequence continues at coordinate 51,435 of CATLJY010000443.1, read as the reverse complement.
TTCAAGTTATTTTCGATGTATTCGATGTATGAAACTCAATTTCGATGAATTAAGTGTATTTAACTTATTTTCGATATATTCGGTGAATGTAACTTAATTTCGATGAATTAAGTGAATTTAAGTTATTTTCGATGTATTCGATGAATGTAACTTAATTTCGATGAATTAAGTGAATTTAACTTATTTTCGATGTATTCGATGAATGTAAGTCAATTTCGGTGAATTAAGTGAATTGAACTTATTTTCGATGTATTCGATGAATGTAACTTAATTTCGATGAATTAAGTGAATTTAAGTTATTTTCGATGTATTCGATGTATGAAACTCAATTTCGATGAATTAAGTGAATTTAACTTATTTTCGATGTATTCGATGAATGTAACTTAATTTCGATGAATTAAGTGATTTCAAGTTATTTTCGATGTATTCGATGTATGAAACTCAATTTCGATGAATTAAGTGAATTTAACTTATTTTCGATGTATTCGATGAATGTAACTTAATTTCGATGAATTAAGTGAATTTAACTTATTTTCGATGTATTCGATGAATATAACTTAATTTCGGTGAATTAAGTGAATTTAAGTTATTTTCGATGTATTCGATGAATGTAACTTAATTTCGATGAATTAAGTGAATTTAAGTTATTTTCGATGTATTCGATGTATGAAACTCAATTTCGATGAATTAAGTGAATTTAACTTATTTTCGATGTATTCGATGAATGTAACTTAATTTCGATGAATTAAGTGATTTCAAGTTATTTTCGATGTATTCGATGAATGTAACTTGATTTCGATGAATTAAGTGATTTCAAGTTATTTTCGATGTATTCGATGAATGTAACTTGATTTCGATGAATTAAGTGATTTCAAGTTATTTTCGATGTATTCGATGTATGAAACTCAATTTCTATGAATTAAGTGAATTTAACTTATTTTCGATGTATTCGATGAATGTAACTTAATTTCGATGAATTAAGTGAATTTAACTTATTTTCGATGTATTCGATGAATATAACTTAATTTCGGTGAATTAAGTGAATTTAAGTTATTTTCGATGTATTCGATGAATGTAACTTAATTTCGATGAATTAAGTGAATTTAAGTTATTTTCGATGTATTCGATGTATAAAACTCAATTTCGATGAATTAAGTGAATTTAACTTATTTTCGATGTATTCGATGAATGTAACTTGATTTCGATGAATTAAGTGATTTCAAGTTATTTTCGATGTATTCGATGTATGAAACTCAATTTCGATGAATTAAGTGAATTTAACTTATTTTCGATGTATTCGATGAATGTAACTTAATTTCGATGAATTAAGTGAATTTAACTTATTTTCGATGTATTCGATGAATGTAACTTAATTTCGATGAATTAAGTGAATTTAAGTTATTTTCGATGTATTCGATGTATGAAACTTGATTTCGATGAATTAAGTGAATTTAAGTTATTTTCGATGTATTCGATGTATGAAACTCAATTTCGATGAACTAAGTGAATTTAACTTATTTTCGATGTATTCGATGAATGTAACTTAATTTCGATGAATTAAGTGATTTCAAGTTATTTTCGATGTATTCGATGTATGAAACTTTATTTCGATGAATTAAGTGATTTCAAGCTATTTTCGATGAATTCGATGAATGTAACTTAATTTCGATGAATTAAGTGAATTTAACTTATTTTCGATGTATTCGATGAATGTAACTTAATTTCGATGAATTAAGTGATTTCAAGTTATTTTCGATGTATTCGATGAATGTAACTTAATTTCGATGAATTAAGTGATTTCAAGTTATTTTCGATGTATTCGATGTATGAAACTCAATTTCGATGAATTAAGTGAATTTAACTTATTTTCGATGTATTCGATGAATGTAACTTAATTTCGATGAATTAAGTGATTTCAAGTTATTTTCGATGTATTCGATGTATGAAACTCAATTTCGATGAATTAAGTGAATTTAACTTATTTTCGATGTATTCGATGAATGTAACTTAATTTCGATGAATTAAGTGAATTTAACTTATTTTCGATGTATTCGATGAATGTAACTCAATTTCGATGAATTAAGTGAATTGAACTTATTTTCGATGTATTCGATGAATGTAACTTAATTTCGATGAATTAAGTGATTTCAAGTTATTTTCGATGAATTCGATGAATGTAACTTGATTTCGATGAATTAAGTGAATTTAAGTTATTTTCGATGTATTCGATGTATGAAACTCAATTTCGATGAATTAAGTGAATTTAACTTATTTTCGATGTATTCGATGAATGTAACTTAATTTCGATGAATTAAGTGATTTCAAGTTATTTTCGATGTATTCGATGAATGTAACTTAATTTCGATGAATTAAGTTAATTTAACTTATTTTCGATGTATTCGATGAATATAACTTAATTTCGGTGAATTAAGTGAATTTAAGTTATTTTCGATGTATTCGATGAATGTAACTTAATTTCGATGAATTAAGTGAATTTAACTTATTTTCGATGTATTCGATGAATGTAACTTAATTTCGATGAACTAAGTGATTTCAAGTTATTTTCGATGTATTCGATGTATGAAACTCAATTTCGATGAATTAAGTGAATTTAACTTAATTTCGATGTATTCGATGAATGTAACTTAATTTCGATGAATTAAGTGATTTCAAGTTATTTTCGATGTATTCGATGAATGTAACTTAATTTCGATGAATTAAGTGAATATAAGTTATTTTCGATGTATTCGATGTATGAAACTCAATTTCGATGAATTAAGTGAATTTAACTTATTTTCGATGTATTCGATGAATGTAACTTAATTTCGATGAATTAAGTGAATTTAACTTATTTTCGATGTATTCGATGAATATAACTTAATTTCGGTGAATTAAGTGAATTTAAGTTATTTTCGATGTATTCGATGTATGAAACTCAATTTCGATGAATTAAGTGAATTTAACTTATTTTCGATGTATTCGATGAATGTAACTTAATTTCGATGAATTAAGTGATTTCAAGTTATTTTCGATGTATTCGATGAATGTAACTTGATTTCGATGAATTAAGTGATTTCAAGTTATTTTCGATGTATTCGATGAATGTAACTTGATTTCGATGAATTAAGTGATTTCAAGTTATTTCCGATGTATTCGATGTATGAAACTCAATTTCGATGAATTAAGTGAATTTAACTTATTTTCGATGTATTCGATGAATGTAACTTAATTTCGATGAATTAAGTGAATTTAACTTATTTTCGATGTATTCGATGAATGTAACTTAATTTCGATGAATTAAGTGAATTTAAGTTATTTTCGATGTATTCGATGTATGAAACTTGATTTCGATGAATTAAGTGAATTTAAGTTATTTTCGATGTATTCGATGTATGAAACTTAATTTCGATGAATTAAGTGAATTTAACTTATTTTCGATGTATTCGATGAATGTAACTTAATTTCGATGAATTAAGTGAATTTAACTTATTTTCGATGTATTCGATGAATGTAACTCAATTTCGATGAATTAAGTGAATTGAACTTATTTTCGATGTATTCAATGAATGTAACTTAATTTCGATGAATTAAGTGATTTCAAGTTATTTTCGATGAATTCGATGAATGTAACTTGATTTCGATGAATTAAGTGAATTTAAGTTATTTTCGATGTATTCGATGAATATAACTCAATTTCGATGAATTAAGTGATTTCAAGTTATTTTCGATGTATTCGATGTATGAAACTCAATTTGGATGAATTAAGTGAATTTAACTTATTTTCGATGTATTCGATGAATGTAACTTAATTTCGATGAATTAAGTGAATTTAACTTATTTTCGATGTATTCGATGAATGTAACTCAATTTCGATGAATTAAGTGAATTGAACTTATTTTCGATGTATTCGATGAATGTAACTTAATTTCGATGAATTAAGTGATTTCAAGTTATTTTCGATGAATTCGATGAATGTAACTTGATTTCGATGAATTAAGTGAATTTAAGTTATTTTCGATGTATTCGATGTATGAAACTCAATTTCGATGAATTAAGTGAATTTAACTTATTTTCGATGTATTCGATGAATGTAACTTAATTTCGATGAATTAAGTGATTTCAAGTTATTTTCGATGTATTCGATGAATGTAACTTAATTTCGATGAATTAAGTGAATTTAAGTTATTTTCGATGTATTCGATGTATGAAACTCAATTTCGATGAATTAAGTTAATTTAACTTATTTTCGATGTATTCGATGAATATAACTTAATTTCGGTGAATTAAGTGAATTTAAGTTATTTTCGATGTATTCGATGAATGTAACTTAATTTCGATGAATTAAGTGAATTTAACTTATTTTCGATGTATTCGATGAAAGTAACTTAATTTCGATGAATTAAGTGATTTCAAGTTATTTTCGATGTATTCGATGTATGAAACTCAATTTCGATGAATTAAGTGAATTTAACTTATTTTCGATGTATTCGATGAATGTAACTTAATTTCGATGAATTAAGTGATTTCAAGTTATTTTCGATGTATTCGATGAATGTAACTTAATTTCGATGAATTAAGTGAATATAATTATTTTCGATGTATTCGATGTATGAAACTCAATTTCGATGAATTAAGTGAATTTAACTTATTTTCGATGTATTCGATGAATGTAACTTAATTTCGATGAATTAAGTGAATTTAACTTATTTTCGATGTATTCGATGAATATAACTTAATTTCGGTGAATTAAGTGAATTTAAGTTATTTTCGATGTATTCGATGTATGAAACTCAATTTCGATGAATTAAGTGAATTTAACTTATTTTCGATGTATTCGATGAATGTAACTTAATTTCGATGAATTAAGTGATTTCAAGTTATTTTCGATGTATTCGATGAATGTAACTTGATTTCGATGAATTAAGTGATTTCAAGTTATTTTCGATGTATTCGATGAATGTAACTTGATTTCGATGAATTAAGTGATTTCAAGTTATTTTCGATGTATTCGATGTATGAAACTCAATTTCGATGAATTAAGTGAATTTAACTTATTTTCGATGTATTCGATGAATGTAACTTAATTTCGATGAATTAAGTGAATTTAACTTATTTTCGATGTATTCGATGAATGTAACTTAATTTCGATGAATGTAACTTAATTTCGATGAATTAAGTGAATTTAAGTTATTTTCGATGTATTCGATGTATAAAACTTGATTTCGATGAATTAAGTGAATTTAAGTTATTTTCGATGTATTCGATGTATGAAACTCAATTTCGATGAATTAAGTGAATTTAACTTATTTTCGATGTATTCGATGAATGTAACTTAATTTCGATGAATTAAGTGATTTCAAGTTATTTTCGATGTATTCGATGTATGAAACTTAATTTCGATGAATTAAGTGATTTCAAGTTATTTTCGATGTATTCGATGAATGTAACTTAATTTCGATGAATTAAGTGAATTTAACTTATTTTCGATGTATTCGATGAATATAACTCAATTTCGATGAATTAAGTGATTTCAAGTTATTTTCGATGTATTCGATGTATGAAACTCAATTTCGATGAATTAAGTGAATTTAACTTATTTTCGATGTATTCGATAAATGTAACTTAATTTCGATGAATTAAGTGATTTCAAGTTATTTTCGATGTATTCGATGTATGAAACTCAATTTCGATGAATTAAGTGAATTTAACTTATTTTCGATGTATTCGATGAATGTAACTTAATTTCGATGAATTAAGTGAATTTAGGTTATTTTCGATGTATTCGATAAATGTAACTTAATTTCGATGAATTAAGTGAATTTAACTTATTTTCGATGTATTCGATGAATGTAACTTAATTTCGATGAATTAAGTGATTTCAAGTTATTTTCGATGTATTCGATGTATGAAACTCAATTTCGATGAATTAAGTGAATTTAACTTATTTTCGATGTATTCGATGAATGTAACTTAATTTCGATGAATTAAGTGATTTCAAGTTATTTTCGATGTATTCGATGTATGAAACTCAATTTCGATGAATTAAGTGAATTTAACTTATTTTCGATGTATTCGATGAATGTAACTTAATTTCGATGAATTAAGTGAATTTAACTTATTTTCGATGTATTCGATGAATATAACTTAATTTCGGTGAATTAAGTGAATTTAAGTTATTTTCGATGTATTCGATGAATGTAACTTAATTTCGATGAATTAAGTGAATTTAAGTTATTTTCGATGTATTCGATGTAGGAAACTCAATTTCGATGAATTAAGTGAATTTAACTTATTTTCGATGTATTCGATGAATGTAACTTAATTTCGATGAATTAAGTGATTTCAAGTTATTTTCGATGTATTCGATGAATGTAACTTGATTTCGATGAATTAAGTGATTTCAAGTTATTTTCGATGTATTCGATGAATGTAACTTGATTTCGATGAATTAAGTGATTTCAAGTTATTTTCGATGTATTTGATGTATGAAACTCAATTTCGATGAATTAAGTGAATTTAACTTATTTTCGATGTATTCGATGAATGTAACTTAATTTCGATGAATTAAGTGAATTTAACTTATTTTCGATGTATTCGATGAATGTAACTTAATTTCGATGAATTAAGTGAATTTAAGTTATTTTCGATGTATTCGATGTATGAAACTTGATTTCGATGAATTAAGTGAATTTAAGTTATTTTCGATGTATTCGATGTATGAAACTCAATTTCGATGAATTAAGTGAATTTAACTTATTTTCGATGTATTCGATGAATGTAACTTAATTTCGATGAATTAAGTGATTTCAAGTTATTTTCGATGTATTCGATGTATGAAACTTAATTTCGATGAATTAAGTGATTTCAAGTTATTTTCGATGTATTCGATGTATGAAACTCAATTTCGATGAATTAAGTGAATTTAACTTATTTTCGATGTATTCGATAAATGTAACTTAATTTCGATGAATTAAGTGAATTGAACTTATTTTCGATGTATTCGATGAATGTAACTTAATTTCGATGAATTAAGTGATTTCAAGTTATTTTCGATGTATTCGATGTATGAAACTCAATTTCGATGAATTAAGTGAATTTAACTTATTTTCGAAGTATTCGATGAATGTAACTTAATTTCGATGAATTAAGTGAATTAAAGTTATTTTCGATGTATTCGATGAATGTAACTTAATTTCGATGAATTAAGTGAATTTAACTTATTTTCGATGTATTCGATGTATGAAACTCAATTTCGATGAATTAAGTGAATTTAACTTATTTTCGATGTATTCGATGAATGTAACTTAATTTCGATGAATTAAGTGAGTTCAAGTTATTTTCGATGTATTCGATGTATGAAACTCAATTTCGATGAATTAAGTGAATTTAACTTATTTTCGATGTATTCGATGAATGTAACTTAATTTCGATGAATTAAGTGAATTTAACTTATTTTCGATGTATTCGATGAATATAACTTAATTTCGGTGAATTAAGTGAATTTAAGTTATTTTCGATGTATTCGATGAATGTAACTTAATTTCGATGAATTAAGTGAATTTAAGTTATTTTCGATGTATTCGATGTATGAAACTCAATTTCGATGAATTAAGTGAATTTAACTTATTTTCGATGTATTCGATGAATGTAACTTAATTTCGATGAATTAAGTGATTTCAAGTTATTTTCGATGTATTCGATGTATGAAACTTAATTTCGATGAATTAAGTGATTTCAAGTTATTTTCGATGAATGTAACTTAATTTCGATGAATTAAGTGAATTTAACTTATTTTCGATGTATTCGATGAATGTAACTTAATTTCGATGAATTAAGTGATTTCAAGTTATTTTCGATGTATTCGATGAATGTAACTTAATTTCGATGAATTAAGTGATTTCAAGTTATTTTCGATGTATTCGATGTATGAAACTCAATTTCGATGAATTAAGTGAATTTAACTTATTTTCGATGTATTCGATGAATGTAACTTAATTTCGATGAATTAAGTGATTTCAAGTTATTTTCGATGTATTCGATGTATGAAACTCAATTTCGATGAATTAAGTGAATTTAACTTATTTTCGATGTATTCGATGAATGTAACTTAATTTCGATGAATTAAGTGAATTTAACTTATTTTCGATGTATTCGATGAATGTAACTCAATTTCGATGAATTAAGTGAATTGAACTTATTTTCGATGTATTCGATGAATGTAACTTAATTTCGATGAATTAAGTGATTTCAAGTTATTTTCGATGAATTCGATGAATGTAACTTGATTTCGATGAATTAAGTGAATTTAAGTTATTTTCGATGTATTCGATGTATGAAACTCAATTTCGATGAATTAAGTGAATTTAACTTATTTTCGATGTATTCGATGAATGTAACTTAATTTCGGTGAATTAAGTGAATTTAAGTTATTTTCGATGTATTCGATGAATGTAACTTAATTTCGATGAATTAAGTGAATTTAACTTATTTTCGATGTATTCGATGAATGTAACTTAATTTCGATGAATTAAGTGATTTCAAGTTATTTTCGATGTATTCGATGTATGAAACTCAATTTCGATGAATTAAGTGAATTTAACTTATTTTCGATGTATTCGATGAATGTAACTTAATTTCGATGAATTAAGTGATTTCAAGTTATTTTCGATGTATTCGATGAATGTAACTTAATTTCGATGAATTAAGTGAATATAAGTTATTTTCGATGTATTCGATGTATGAAACTCAATTTCGATGAATTAAGTGAATTTAACTTATTTTCGATGTATTCGATGAATGTAACTTAATTTCGATGAATTAAGTGAATTTAACTTATTTTCGATGTATTCGATGAATATAACTTAATTTCGGTGAATTAAGTGAATTTAAGTTATTTTCGATGTATTCGATGAATGTAACTTAATTTCGATGAATTAAGTGATTTCAAGTTATTTTCGATGTATTCGATGTATGAAACTCAATTTCGATGAATTAAGTGAATTTAACTTATTTTCGATGTATTCGATGAATGTAACTTAATTTCGATGAATTAAGTGATTTCAAGTTATTTTCGATGTATTCGATGTATGAAACTCAATTTCGATGAATTAAGTGAATTTAAGTTATTTTCGATGTATTCGATGAATGTAACTTAATTTCGATGAATTAAGTGATTTCAAGTTATTTTCGATGAATTCGATGAATGTAACTTGATTTCGATGAATTAAGTGAATTTAAGTGAATTTAAGTTATTTTCGATGTATTCGATGTATGAAACTCAATTTCGATGAATTAAGTGAATTTAACTTATTTTCGATGTATTCGATGAATGTAACTCAATTTCGATGAATTAAGTGAATTTAAGTTATTTTCGATGTATTCGATGTATGAAACTCAATTTCGATGAATTAAATGATTTCAAGTTATTTTCGATGTATTCGATGTATGAAACTCAATTTCGATGAATTAAGTGAATTTAACTTATTTTCGATGTATTCGATGAATGTAACTTAATTTCGATGAATTAAGTGAATTGAACTTATTTTCGATGTATTCGATGAATGTAACTTAATTTCGATGAATTAAGTGATTTCAAGTTATTTTCGATGTATTCGATGTATGAAACTCAATTTCGATGAATTAAGTGAATTTAACTTATTTTCGATGTATTCGATGAATGTAACTTAATTTCGATGAATTAAGTGAATTTAAGTTATTTTCGATGTATTCGATGTATGAAACTCAATTTCGATGAATTAAGTGAATTTAACTTATTTTCGATGTATTCGTTGAATGTAACTTAATTTCGATGAATTAAGTGAATTTAAGTTATTTTCGATGTATTCGATGTATGAAACTCAATTTCGATGAATTAAGTGAATTTAAGTTATTTTCGATGTATTCGATGTATGAAACTCAATTTCTATGAATTAAGTGAATTTAACTTATTTTCGATGTATTCGATGAATGTAACTCAATTTCGATGAATTAAGTGAATTGAACTTATTTTCGATGTATTCGATGAATGTAACTTAATTTCGATGAATTAAGTGAATTTAAGTTATTTTCGATGTATTCGATGTATGAAACTCAATTTCGATGAATTAAGTGATTTCAAGTTATTTTCGATGTATTCGATGTATGAAACTCAATTTCGATGAATTAAGTGAATTTAACTTATTTTCGATGTATTCGATGAATGTAACTTAATTTCGATGAATTAAGTGAATTGAACTTATTTTCGATGTATTCGATGAATGTAACTTAATTTCGATGAATTAAGTGATTTCAAGTTATTTTCGATGTATTCGATGTATGAAACTCAATTTCGATTAATTCAGTGAATTTAACTTATTTTCGATGTATTCGATGAATGTAACTTAATTTCGATGAATTAAGTGAATTTAACTTATTTTCGATGTATTCGATGAATATAACTTAATTTCGGTGAATTAAGTGAATTTAAGTTAATTTTCGATGTATTCGATGAATGTAACTTAATTTCGATGAATTAAGTGAATTTAAGTTATTTTCGATGTATTCGATGTATGAAACTCAATTTCGATGAATTAAGTGAATTTAACTTATTTTCGATGTATTCGATGAATGTAACTTAATTTCGATGAATTAAGTGATTTCAAGTTATTTTCGATGTATTCGATGAATGTAACTTAATTTCGATGAATTAAGTGAATATAAGTTATTTTCGATGTATTCGATGTATGAAACTCAATTTCGATGAATTAAGTGAATTTAACTTATTTTCGATGTATTCGATGAATGTAACTTAATTTCGATGAATTAAGTGAATTTAACTTATTTTCGATGTATTCGATGAATATAACTTAATTTCGGTGAATTAAGTGAATTTAAGTTATTTTCGATGTATTCGATGAATGTAACTTAATTTCGATGAATTAAGTGATTTCAAGTTATTTTCGATGTATTCGATGTATGAAACTCAATTTCGATGAATTAAGTGAATTTAACTTATTTTCGATGTATTCGATGAATGTAACTTAATTTCGATGAATTAAGTGATTTCAAGTTATTTTCGATGTATTCGATGTATGAAACTCAATTTCGATGAATTAAGTGAATTTAAGTTATTTTCGATGTATTCGATGAATGTAACTTAATTTCGATGAATTAAGTGATTTCAAGTTATTTTCGATGAATTCGATGAATGTAACTTGATTTCGATGAATTAAGTGAATTTAACTTATTTTCGATGTATTCGATGAATGTAACTTAATTTCGATGAATTAAGTGAATTAAAGTTATTTTCGATGTATTCGATGAATGTAACTCAATTTCGATGAATTAAGTGAATTGAACTTATTTTCGATGTATTCGATGAATGTAACTTAATTTCGATGAATTAAGTGATTTCAAGTTATTTTCGATGTATTCGATGAATGTAACTTGATTTCGATGAATTAAGTGAATTTAAGTTATTTTCGATGTATTCGATGTATGAAACTCAATTTCGATGAATTAAGTGAATTTAACTTATTTTCGATGTATTCGATGAATGTAACTCAATTTCGATGAATTAAGTGAATTTAAGTTATTTTCGATGTATTCGATGTATGAAACTCAATTTCGATGAATTAAATGATTTCAAGTTATTTTCGATGTATTCGATGTATGAAACTCAATTTCGATGAATTAAGTGAATTTAACTTATTTTCGATGTATTCGATGAATGTAACTTAATTTCGATGAATTAAGTGAATTGAACTTATTTTCGATGTATTCGATGAATGTAACTATTTCGATGAATTAAGTGATTTCAAGTTATTTTCGATGTATTCGATGTATGAAACTCAATTTCGATGAATTAAGTGAATTTAACTTATTTTCGATGTATTCGATGAATGTAACTTAATTTCGATGAATTAAGTGAATTTAAGTTATTTTCGATGTATTCGATGTATGAAACTCAATTTCGATGAATTAAGTGAATTTAACTTATTTTCGATGTATTCGATGAATGTAACTTAATTTCGATGAATTAAGTGAATTTAAGTTATTTTCGATGTATTCGATGTATGAAACTCAATTTCGATGAATTAAGTGAATTGAACTTATTTTCGATGTATTCGATGAATGTAACTTAATTTCGATGAATTAAGTGAATTTAAGTTATTTTCGATGTATTCGATGTATGAAACTCAATTTCGATGAATTAAGTGATTTCAACTTATTTTCGATGTATTCGATGTATGAAACTCAATTTCGATGAATTAAGTGAATTTAACTTATTTTCGATGTATTCGATGAATGTAACTTAATTTCGATGAATTAAGTGAATTGAACTTATTTTCGATGTATTCGATGAATGTAACTTAATTTCGATGAATTAAGTGATTTCAAGTTATTTTCGATGTATTCGATGTATGAAACTCAATTTCGATGAATTAAGTGAATTTAACTTATTTTCGATGTATTCGATGAATGTAACTTAATTTCGATGAATTAAGTGAATTTAACTTATTTTCGATGTATTCGATGAATATAACTTAATTTCGGTGAATTAAGTGAATTTAAGTTATTTTCGATGTATTCGATGAATGTAACTTAATTTCGATGAATTAAGTGAATTTAAGTTATTTTCGATGTATTCGATGTATGAAACTCAATTTCGATGAATTAAGTGAATTTAACTTATTTTCGATGTATTCGATGAATGTAACTTAATTTCGATGAATTAAGTGAATTTAAGTTATTTTCGATGTATTCGATGAATGTAACTTAATTTCGATGAATTAAGTGAATTTAACTTATTTTCGATGTATTCGATGAATGTAACTTAATTTCGATGAATTAAGTGATTTCAAGTTATTTTCGATGTATTCGATGTATGAAACTCAATTTCGATGAATTAAGTGAATTTAACTTATTTTCGATGTATTCGATGAATGTAACTTAATTTCGATGAATTAAGTGAATTTAACTAATTTTCGATGTATTCGATGAATATAACTTAATTTCGGTGAATTAAGTGAATTTAAGTTATTTTCGATGTATTCGATGAATGTAACTTAATTTCGATGAATTAAGTGATTTCAAGTTATTTTCGATGTATTCGATGTATGAAACTCAATTTCGATGAATTAAGTGAATTTAACTTATTTTCGATGTATTCGATGAATGTAACTTAATTTCGATGAATTAAGTGATTTCAAGTTATTTTCGATGTATTCGATGTATGAAACTCAATTTCGATGAATTAAGTGAATTTAAGTTATTTTCGATGTATTTGATGAATGTAACTTAATTTCGATGAATTAAGTGATTTCAAGTTATTTTCGATGAATTCGATGAATGTAACTTGATTTCGATGAATTAAGTGAATTTAACTTATTTTCGATGTATTCGATGAATGTAACTTAATTTCGATGAATTAAGTGAATTTAAGTTATTTTCGATGTATTTGATGAATGTAACTCAATTTCGATGAATTAAGTGAATTGAACTTATTTTCGATGTATTCGATGAATGTAACTTAATTTCGATGAATTAAGTGATTTCAAGTTATTTTCGATGAATTCGATGAATGTAACTTGATTTCGATGAATTAAGTGAATTTAAGTGAATTTAAGTTATTTTCGATGTATTAGATGTATGAAACTCAATTTCGATGAATTAAGTGAATTTAACTTATTTTCGATGTATTCGATGAATGTAACTCAATTTCGATGAATTAAGTGAATTTAAGTTATTTTCGATGTATTCGATGTATGAAACTCAATTTCGATGAATTAAATGATTTCAAGTTATTTTCGATGTATTCGATGTATGAAACTCAAATTCGATGAATTAAGTGAATTTAACTTATTTTCGATGTATTCGATGAATGTAACTTAATTTCGATGAATTAAGTGAATTGAACTTATTTTCGATGTATTCGATGAATGTAACTTAATTTCGATGAATTAAGTGATTTCAAGTTATTTTCGATGTATTCGATGTATGAAACTCAATTTCGATGAATTAAGTGAATTTAACTTATTTTCGATGTATTCGATGAATGTAACTTAATTTCGATGAATTAAGTGAATTTAAGTTATTTTCGATGTATTCGATGTATGAAACTCAATTTCGATGAATTAAGTGAATTTAAGTTAGTTTCGATGTATTCGATGTATGAAACTCAATTTCGATGAATTAAGTGAATTTAAGTTATTTTCGATGTATTCGATGTATGAAACTCAATTTCGATGAATTAAGTGAATTTAACTTATTTTCGATGTATTCGATGAATGTAACTCAATTTCGATGAATTAAGTGAATTGAACTTATTTTCGATGTATTCGATGAATGTAACTTAATTTCGATGAATTAAGTGAATTTAAGTTATTTTCGATGTATTCGATGTATGAAACTCAATTTCGATGAATTAAGTGATTTCAAGTTATTTTCGATGTATTCGATGTATGAAACTCAATTTCGACGAATTAAGTGAATTTAACTTATTTTCGATGTATTCGATGAATGTAACTTAATTTCGATGAATTAAGTGAATTGAACTTATTTTCGATGTATTCGATGAATGTAACTTAATTTCGATGAATTAAGTGATTTCGAGTTATGTTCGATGTATTCGATGTATGAAACTCAATTTCGATGAATTCAGTGAATTTAACTTATTTTCGATGTATTCGATGAATGTAACTTAATTTCGATGAATTAAGTGAATTTAACTTATTTTCGATGTATTCGATGAATATAACTTAATTTCGGTGAATTAAGTGAATTTAAGTTATTTTCGATGTATTCGATGAATGTAACTTAATTTCGATGAATTAAGTGAATTTAAGTTATTTTCGATGTATGAAACTCAATTTCGATGAATTAAGTGAATTTAACTTATTTTCGATGTATTCGATGAATGTAACTTAATTTCGATGAATTAAGTGATTTCAAGTTATTTTCGATGTATTCGATGAATGTAACTTAATTTCGATGAATTAAGTGAATATAAGTTATTTTCGATGTATTCGATGTATGAAACTCAATTTCGATGAATTAAGTGAATTTAACTTATTTTCGATGTATTCGATGAATGTAACTTAATTTCGATGAATTAAGTGAATTTAACTTATTTTCGATGTATTCGATGAATGTAACTTAATTTCGATGAATTAAGTGATTTCAAGTTATTTTCGATGTATTCGATGTATGAAACTCAATTTCGATGAATTAAGTGAATTTAAGTTATTTTCGATGTATTCGATGAATGTAACTTAATTTCGATGAATTAAGTGATTTCAAGTTATTTTCGATGAATTCGATGAATGTAACTTGATTTCGATGAATTAAGTGAATTTAACTTATTTTCGATGTATTCGATGAATGTAACTTAATTTCGATGAATTAAGTGAATTGAACTTATTTTCGATGTATTCGATGAATGTAACTTAATTTCGATGAATTAAGTGATTTCAAGTTATTTTCGATGAATTCGATGAATGTAACTTGATTTCGATGAATTAAGTGAATTTAAGTTATTTTCGATGTATTCGATGTATGAAACTCAATTTCGATGAATTAAGTGAATTTAACTTATTTTCGATGTATTCGATGAATGTAACTCAATTTCGATGAATTAAGTGAATTTAAGTTATTTTCGATGTATTCGATGTATGAAACTCAATTTCGATGAATTAAATGATTTCAAGTTATTTTCGATGTATTCGATGTATGAAACTCAATTTCGATGAATTAAGTGAATTTAACTTATTTTCGATGTATTCGATGAATGTAACTTAATTTCGATGAATTAAGTGAATTGAACTTATTTTCGATGTATTCGATGAATGTAACTTAATTTCGATGAATTAAGTGATTTCAAGTTATTTTCGATGTATTCGATGTATGAAACTCAATTTCGATGAATTAAGTGAATTTAACTTATTTTCGATGTATTCGATGAATGTAACTTAATTTCGATGAATTAAGTGAATTTAAGTTATTTTCGATGTATTCGATGTATGAAACTCAATTTCGATGAATTAAGTGAATTTAACTTATTTTCGATGTATTCGATGAATGTAACTTAATTTCGATTAATTAAGTGAATTTAAGTTATTTTCGATGTATTCGATGTATGAAACTCAATTTCGATGAATTAAGTGAATTGAACTTATTTTCGATGTATTCGATGAATGTAACTTAATTTCGATGAATTAAGTGAATTTAAGTTATTTTCGATGTATTCGATGTATGAAACTCAATTTCGATGAATTAAGTGATTTCAACTTATTTTCGATGTATTCGATGTATGAAACTCAATTTCGATGAATTAAGTGAATTTAACTTATTTTCGATGTATTCGATGAATGTAACTTAATTTCGATGAATTAAGTGAATTGAACTTATTTTCGATGTATTCGATGAATGTAACTTAATTTCGATGAATTAAGTGATTTCAAGTTATTTTCGATGTATTCGATGTATGAAACTCAATTTCGATGAATTAAGTGAATTTAACTTATTTTCGATGTATTCGATGAATGTAACTTAATTTCGATGAATTAAGTGAATTTAACTTATTTTCGATGTATTCGATGAATATAACTTAATTTCGGTGAATTAAGTGAATTTAAGTTATTTTCGATGTATTCGATGAATGTAACTTAATTTCGATGAATTAAGTGAATTTATGTTATTTTCGATGTATTCGATGTATGAAACTCAATTTCGATGAATTAAGTGAATTTAACTTATTTTCGATGTATTCGATGAATGTAACTTAATTTCGATGAATTAAGTGAATTTAAGTTATTTTCGATGTATTCGATGAATGTAACTTAATTTCGATGAATTAAGTGAATTTAACTTATTTTCGATGTATTCGATGAATGTAACTTAATTTCGATGAATTAAGTGATTTCAAGTTATTTTCGATGTATTCGATGTATGAAACTCAATTTCGATGAATTAAGTGAATTTAACTTATTTTCGATGTATTCGATGAATGTAACTTAATTTCGATGAATTAAGTGAATTTAAGTTATTATCGATGTATTCGATGATGGTAACTTAATTTCGATGAATTAAGTGAATTTAACTTATTTTCGATGTATTCGATGAATGTAACTCAATTTCGATGAATTAAGTGAATTGAACTTATTTTCGATGTATTCGATGAATGTAACTTAATTTCGATGAATTAAGTGAATTTAAGTTATTTTCGATGTATTCGATGTATGAAACTGAATTTCGATGAATTAAGTGAATTTAACTTATTTTCGATGTATTCGATGAATGTAACTTAATTTCGATCAATTAAGTGATTTCAAGTTATTTTCGATGTATTCGATGTATGAAACTCAATTTCGATGAATTAAGTGAATTTAACTTATTTTCGATGTATTCGATGAATGTAACTTAATTTCGATGAATTAAGTGAATTTAACTTATTTTCGATGTATTCGATGAATATAACTTAATTTCGGTGAATTAAGTGAATTTAAGTTATTTTCGATGTATTCGATGTATGAAACTCAATTTCGATGAATTAAGTGATTTCAACTTATTTTCGATGTATTCGATGTATGAAACTCAATTTCGATGAATTAAGTGAATTTAACTTATTTTCGATGTATTCGATGAATGTAACTTAATTTCGATGAATTAAGTGAATTGAACTTATTTTCGATGTATTCGATGAATGTAACTTAATTTCGATGAATTAAGTGATTTCAAGTTATTTTCGATGTATTCGATGTATGAAACTCAATTTCGATGAATTAAGTGAATTTAACTTATTTTCGATGTATTCGATGAATGTAACTTAATTTCGATGAATTAAGTGAATTTAACTTATTTTCGATGTATTCGATGAATATAACTTAATTTCGGTGAATTAAGTGAATTTAAGTTATTTTCGATGTATTCGATGTATGAAACTCAATTTCGATGAATTAAGTGAATTTAACTTATTTTCGATGTATTCGATGAATGTAACTCAATTTCGATGAATTAAGTGAATTTAAGTTATTTTCGATGTATTCGATGTATGAAACTCAATTTCGATGAATTAAATGATTTCAAGTTATTTTCGATGTATTCGATGTATGAAACTCAATTTCGATGAATTAAGTGAATTTAACTTATTTTCGATGTATTCGATGAATGTAACTTAATTTCGATGAATTAAGTGAATTGAACTTATTTTCGATGTATTCGATGAATGTAACTTAATTTCGATGAATTAAGTGATTTCAAGTTATTTTCGATGTATTCGATGTATGAAACTCAATTTCGATGAATTAAGTGAATTTAACTTATTTTCGATGTATTCGATGAATGTAACTTAATTTCGATGAATTAAGTGAATTTAAGTTATTTTCGATGTATTCGATGTATGAAACTCAATTTCGATGAATTAAGTGAATTTAACTTATTTTCGATGTATTCGATGAATGTAACTTAATTTCGATTAATTAAGTGAATTTAAGTTATTTTCGATGTATTCGATGTATGAAACTCAATTTCGATGAATTAAGTGAATTGAACTTATTTTCGATGTATTCGATGAATGTAACTTAATTTCGATGAATTAAGTGAATTTAAGTTATTTTCGATGTATTCGATGTATGAAACTCAATTTCGATGAATTAAGTGATTTCAACTTATTTTCGATGTATTCGATGTATGAAACTCAATTTCGATGAATTAAGTGAATTTAACTTATTTTCGATGTATTCGATGAATGTAACTTAATTTCGATGAATTAAGTGAATTGAACTTATTTTCGATGTATTCGATGAATGTAACTTAATTTCGATGAATTAAGTGATTTCAAGTTATTTTCGATGTATTCGATGTATGAAACTCAATTTCGATGAATTAAGTGAATTTAACTTATTTTCGATGTATTCGATGAATGTAACTTAATTTCGATGAATTAAGTGAATTTAACTTATTTTCGATGTATTCGATGAATATAACTTAATTTCGGTGAATTAAGTGAATTTAAGTTATTTTCGATGTATTCGATGAATGTAACTTAATTTCGATGAATTAAGTGAATTTAAGTTATTTTCGATGTATTCGATGTATGAAACTCAATTTCGATGAATTAAGTGAATTTAACTTATTTTCGATGTATTCGATGAATGTAACTTAATTTCGATGAATTAAGTGAATTTAAGTTATTTTCGATGTATTCGATGAATGTAACTTAATTTCGATGAATTAAGTGAATTTAACTTATTTTCGATGTATTCGATGAATGTAACTTAATTTCGATGAATTAAGTGATTTCAAGTTATTTTCGATGTATTCGATGTATGAAACTCAATTTCGATGAATTAAGTGAATTTAACTTATTTTCGATGTATTCGATGAATGTAACTTAATTTCGATGAATTAAGTGAATTTAAGTTATTATCGATGTATTCGATGATGGTAACTTAATTTCGATGAATTAAGTGAATTTAACTTATTTTCGATGTATTCGATGAATGTAACTCAATTTCGATGAATTAAGTGAATTGAACTTATTTTCGATGTATTCGATGAATGTAACTTAATTTCGATGAATTAAGTGAATTTAAGTTATTTTCGATGTATTCGATGTATGAAACTGAATTTCGATGAATTAAGTGAATTTAACTTATTTTCGATGTATTCGATGAATGTAACTTAATTTCGATCAATTAAGTGATTTCAAGTTATTTTCGATGTATTCGATGTATGAAACTCAATTTCGATGAATTAAGTGAATTTAACTTATTTTCGATGTATTCGATGAATGTAACTTAATTTCGATGAATTAAGTGAATTTAACTTATTTTCGATGTATTCGATGAATATAACTTAATTTCGGTGAATTAAGTGAATTTAAGTTATTTTCGATGTATTCGATGAATGTAACTTAATTTCGATGAATTAAGTGAATTTAAGTTATTTTCGATGTATTCGATGTATGAAACTCAATTTCGATGAATTAAGTGAATTTAACTTATTTTCGATGTATTCGATGAATGTAACTTAATTTCGATGAATTAAGTGATTTCAAGTTATTTTCGATGTATTCGATGAATGTAACTTGATTTCGATGAATTAAGTGATTTCAAGTTATTTTCGATGTATTCGATGAATGTAACTTGATTTCGATGAATTAAGTGATTTCAAGTTATTTTCGATGTATTCGATGTATGAAACTCAATTTCGATGAATTAAGTGAATTTAAGTTATTTTCGATGTATTCAATGTATGAAACTCAATTTTGATGAATTAAGTGAATTTAACTATTTTCGATGTATTCGATGAATATAACTTAATTTCGGTGAATTAAGTGAATTTAAGTTATTTTCGATGTATTCGATGTATGAAACTTGATTTCGATGAATTAAGTGAATTTAAGTTATTTTCGATGTATTCGATGTATGAAATTCAATTTCGATGAATTAAGTGAATTTAACTTATTTTCGATGTATTCGATGAATGTAACTTAATTTCGATGAATTAAGTGATTTCAAGTTATTTTCGATGTATTCGATGAATGTAACTTAATTTCGATGAATTAAGTGATTTCAAGTTATTTTCGATGTATTCGATGAATATAACTTAATTTCGGTGAATTAAGTGAATTTAAGTTATTTTCGATGTATTCGATGAATGTAACTTAATTTCGATGAATTAAGTGAATTTAACTTATTTTCGATGTATTCGATGAATGTAACTTAATTTCGATGAATTAAGTGATTTCAAGTTATTTTCGATGTATTCGATGTATAAAACTCAATTTCGATGAATTAAGTGAATTTAACTTATTTTCGATGTATTCGATGAATGTAACTTAATTTCGATGAATTAAGTGATTTCAAGTTATTTTCGATGTATTCGATGAATGTAACTTAATTTCGATGAATTAAGTGAATATAAGTTATTTTCGATGTATTCGATGTATGAAACTCAATTTCGATGAATTAAGTGAATTTAACTTATTTTCGATCTATTCGATGAATGTAACTTAATTTCGATGAATTAAGTGAATTTAACTTATTTTCGATGTATTCGATGAATATAACTTAATTTCGGTGAATTAAGTGAATTTAAGTTATTTTCGATGTATTCGATGAATGTAACTTAATTTCGATGAATTAAGTGAATTTAAGTTATTTTCGATGTATTCGATGTATGAAACTCAATTTCGATGAATTAAGTGAATTTAACTTATTTTCGATGTATTCGATGAATGTAACTTAATTTCGATGAATTAAGTGATTTCAAGTTATTTTCGATGAATTCGATGAATGTAACTTGATTTCGATGAATTAAGTGAATTTAAGTTATTTTCGATGTATTCGATGTATGAAACTCAATTTTGATTAATTAAGTGAATTTAACTTATTTTCGATGTATTCGATGAATATAACTTAATTTCGGTGAATTAAGTGAATTTAAGTTATTTTCGATGTATTCGATGAATGTAACTTAATTTCGATGAATTAAGTGAATTTAACTTATTTTCGATGTATTCGATGAATGTAACTCAATTTCGATGAATTAAGTGAATTGAACTTATTTTCGATGTATTCGATGAATGTAACTTAATTTCGATGAATTAAGTGAATTTAAGTTATTTTCGATGTATTCGATGTATGAAACTCAATTTCGATGAATTAAGTGAATTTAACTTATTTTCGATGTATTCGATGAATGTAACTTAATTTCGATCAATTAAATGATTTCAAGTTATTTTCGATGTATTCGATGTATGAAACTCAATTTCGATGAATTAAGTGAATTTAACTTATTTTCGATGTATTCGATGAATGTAACTTAATTTCGATGAATTAAGTGAATTGAACTTATTTTCGATGTATTCGATGAATGTAACTTAATTTCGATGAATTAAGTGATTTCAAGTTATTTTCGATGTATTCGATGTATGAAACTCAATTTCGATGAATTAAGTGAATTTAAATTATTTTCGATGTATTCGATGAATGTAACTTAATTTCGATGAATTAAGTGAATTTAAGTTATTTTCGATGTATTCGATGTATGAAACTCAATTTCGATGAATTAAGTGAATTTAACTTATTTTCGATGTATTCGATGAATGTAACTTAATTTCGATGAATTAAGTGAATTTAAGTTATTTTCGATGTATTCGATGTATGAAACTCAATTTCGATGAATTAAGTGAATTGAACTTATTTTCGATGTATTCGATGAATGTAACTTAATTTCGATGAATTAAGTGAATTTAAGTTATTTTCGATGTATTCGATGTATGAAACTCAATTTCGATGAATTAAGTGATTTCAACTTATTTTCGATGTATTCGATGTATGAAACTCAATTTCGATGAATTAAGTGAATTTAACTTATTTTCGATGTATTCGATGAATGTAACTTAATTTCGATGAATTAAGTGAATTGAACTTATTTTCGATGTATTCGATGAATGTAACTTAATTTCGATGAATTAAGTGATTTCAAGTTATTTTCGATGTATTCGATGTATGAAACTCAATTTCGATGAATTAAGTGAATTTAACTTATTTTCGATGTATTCGATGAATGTAACTTAATTTCGATGAATTAAGTGAATTTAACTTATTTTCGATGTATTCGATGAATATAACTTAATTTCGGTGAATTAAGTGAATTTAAGTTATTTTCGATGTATTCGATGAATGTAACTTAATTTCGATGAATTAAGTGAATTTAAGTTATTTTCGATGTATTCGATGTATGAAACTCAATTTCGATGAATTAAGTGAATTTAACTTATTTTCGATGTATTCGATGAATGTAACTTAATTTCGATGAATTAAGTGAATTTAAGTTATTTTCGATGTATTCGATGTATGAAACTTGATTTCGATGAATTAAGTGAATTTAAGTTATTTTCGATGTATTCGATGTATGAAATTCAATTTCGATGAATTAAGTGAATTTAACTTATTTTCGATGTATTCGATGAATGTAACTTAATTTCGATGAATTAAGTGATTTCAAGTTATTTTCGATGTATTCGATGAATGTAACTTAATTTCGATGAATTAAGTGATTTCAAGTTATTTTCGATGTATTCGATGTATGAAACTCAATTTCGATGAATTAAGTGAATTTAACTTATTTTCGATGTATTCGATGAATGTAACTTAATTTCGATGAATTAAGTGAATTTAACTTATTTTCGATGTATTCGATGAATATAACTTAATTTCGGTGAATTAAGTGAATTTAAGTTATTTTCGATGTATTCGATGAATGTAACTTAATTTCGATGAATTAAGTGAATTTAAGTTATTTTCGATGTATGAAACTCAATTTCGATGAATTAAGTGAATTTAACTTATTTTCGATGTATTCGATGAATGTAACTTAATTTCGATGAATTAAGTGATTTCAAGTTATTTTCGATGAATTCGATGAATGTAACTTGATTTCGATGAATTAAGTGAATTTAAGTTATTTTCGATGTATTCGATGTATGAAACTCAATTTCGATGAATTAAGTGAATTTAACTTATTTTCGATGTATTCGATGAATATAACTTAATTTCGGTGAATTAAGTGAATTTAAGTTATTTTCGATGTATTCGATGAATGTAACTTAATTTCGATGAATTAAGTGAATTTAACTTATTTTCGATGTATTCGATGAATGTAACTCAATTTCGATGAATTAAGTGAATTGAAGTTATTTTCGATGTATTCGATGAATGTAACTTAATTTCGATGAATTAAGTGATTTCAAGTTATTTTCGATGAATTCGATGAATGTAACTTGATTTCGATGAATTAAGTGAATTTAAGTTATTTTCGATGTATTCGATGTATGAAACTCAATTTCGATGAATTAAGTGAATTTAACTTATTTTCGATGTATTCGATGAATGTAACTTAATTTCGATGAATTAAGTGATTTCAAGTTATTTTCGATGTATTCGATGAATATAACTTAATTTCGGTGAATTAAGTGAATTTAAGTTATTTTCGATGTATTCGATGAATGTAACTTAATTTCGATGAATTAAGTGAATTTAACTTATTTTCGATGTATTCGATGAATGTAACTTAATTTCGATGAATTAAGTGATTTCAAGTTATTTTCGATGTATTCGATGTATGAAACTCAATTTCGATGAATTAAGTGAATTTAACTTATTTTCGATGTATTCGATGAATGTAACTTAATTTCGATGAATTAAGTGATTTCAAGTTATTTTCGATGTATTCGATGAATGTAACTTAATTTCGATGAATTAAGTGAATATAAGTTATTTTCGATGTATTCGATGTATGAAACTCAATTTCGATGAATTAAGTGAATTTAACTTATTTTCGATGTATTCGATGAATGTAACTTAATTTCGATGAATTAAGTGAATTTAACTTATTTTCGATGTATTCGATGAATATAACTTAATTTCGGTGAATTAAGTGAATTTAAGTTATTTTCGATGTATTCGATGAATGTAACTTAATTTCGATGAATTAAGTGAATTTAAGTTATTTTCGATGTATTCGATGTATGAAACTCAATTTCGATGAATTAAGTGAATTTAACTTATTTTCGATGTATTCGATGAATGTAACTTAATTTCGATGAATTAAGTGATTTCAAGTTATTTTCGATGAATTCGATGAATGTAACTTGATTTCGATGAATTAAGTGAATTTAAGTTATTTTCGATGTATTCGATGTATGAAACTCAATTTCGATGAATTAAGTGAATTTAACTTATTTTCGATGTATTCGATGAATATAACTTAATTTCGGTGAATTAAGTGAATTTAAGTTATTTTCGATGTATTCGATGAATGTAACTTAATTTCGATGAATTAAGTGAATTTAACTTATTTTCGATGTATTCGATGAATGTAACTCAATTTCGATGAATTAAGTGAATTGAACTTATTTTCGATGTATTCGATGAATGTAACTTAATTTCGATGAATTAAGTGATTTCAAGTTATTTTCGATGAATTCGATGAATGTAACTTGATTTCGATGAATTAAGTGAATTTAAGTTATTTTCGATGTATTCGATGTATGAAACTCAATTTCGATGAATTAAGTGAATTTAACTTATTTTCGATGTATTCGATGAATATAACTTAATTTCGGTGAATTAAGTGAATTTAAGTTATTTTCGATGTATTCGATGAATGTAACTTAATTTCGATGAATTAAGTGAATTTAACTTATTTTCGATGTATTCGATGAATGTAACTCAATTTCGATGAATTAAGTGAATTGAACTTATTTTCGATGTATTCGATGAATGTAACTTAATTTCGATGAATTAAGTGATTTCAAGTTATTTTCGATGAATTCGATGAATGTAACTTGATTTCGATGAATTAAGTGAATTTAAGTTATTTTCGATGTATTCGATGTATGAAACTCAATTTCGATGAATTAAGTGAATTTAACTTATTTTCGATGTATTCGATGAATGTAGCTTAATTTCGATGAATTAAGTGATTTCAAGTTATTTTCGTGTATTCGATGAATATAACTTAATTTCGGTGAATTAAGTGAATTTAAGTTATTTTCGATGTATTCGATGAATGTAACTTAATTTCGATGAATTAAGTGAATTTAACTTATTTTCGATGTATTCGATGAATGTAACTTAATTTCGATGAATTAAGTGATTTCAAGTTATTTTCGATGTATTCGATGTATGAAACTCAATTTCGATGAATTAAGTGAATTTAACTTATTTTCGATGTATTCGATGAATGTAACTTAATTTCGATGAATTAAGTGATTTCAAGTTATTTTCGATGTATTCGATGAATGTAACTTAATTTCGATGAATTAAGTGAATATAAGTTATTTTCGATGTATTCGATGTATGAAACTCAATTTCGATGAATTAAGTGAATTTAACTTATTTTCGATGTATTCGATGAATGTAACTTAATTTCGATGAATTAAGTGATTTCAAGTTATTTTCGATGTATTCGATGCATGAAACTCAATTTCGATGAATTAAGTGAATTTAACTTATTTTCGATGTATTCGATGAATGTAACTCAATTTCGATGAATTAAGTGAATTTAACTTATTTTCGATGTATTCGATGAATGTAACTCAATTTCGATGAATTAAGGGAATTTAAGTTATTTTCGATGTATTCGATGTATGAAACTCAATTTCGATGAATTAAATGATTTCAAGTTATTTTCGATGTATTCGATGTATGAAACTCAATTTCGATGAATTAAGTGAATTTAACTTATTTTCGATGTATTCGATGAATGTAACTTAATTTCGATGAATTAAGTGAATTGAACTTATTTTCGATGTATTCGATGAATGTAACTTAATTTCGATGAATTAAGTGATTTCAAGTTATTTTCGATGTATTCGATGTATGAAACTCAATTTCGATGAATTAAGTGAATTTAACTTATTTTCGATGTATTCGATGAATGTAACTTAATTTCGATGAATTAAGTGAATTTAAGTTATTTTCGATGTATTCGATGTATGAAACTCAATTTCGATGAATTAAGTGAATTTAACTTATTTTCGATGTATTCGATGAATGTAACTTAATTTCGATGAATTAAGTGAATTTAAGTTATTTTCGATGTATTCGATGTATGAAACTCAATTTCGATGAATTAAGTGAATTGAACTTATTTTCGATGTATTCGATGAATGTAACTTAATTTCGATGAATTAAGTGAATTTAAGTTATTTTCGATGTATTCGATGTATGAAACTCAATTTCGATGAATTAAATGATTTCAACTTATTTTCGATGTATTCGATGTATGAAACTCAATTTCGATGAATTAAGTGAATTTAACTTATTTTCGATGTATTCGATGAATGTAACTTAATTTCGATGAATTAAGTGAATTGAACTTATTTTCGATGTATTCGATGAATGTAACTTAATTTCGATGAATTAAGTGATTTCAAGTTATTTTCGATGTATTCGATGTATGAAACTCAATTTCGATGAATTAAGTGAATTTAACTTATTTTCGATGTATTCGATGAATGTAACTTAATTTCGATGAATTAAGTGATTTCAAGTTATTTTCGATGTATTCGATGAATATAACTTAATTTCGGTGAATTAAGTGAATTTAAGTTATTTTCGATGTATTCGATGAATGTAACTTAATTTCGATGAATTAAGTGAATTTAACTTATTTTCGATGTATTCGATGAATGTAACTTAATTTCGATGAATTAAGTGATTTCAAGTTATTTTCGATGTATTCGATGTATGAAACTCAATTTCGATGAATTAAGTGAATTTAACTTATTTTCGATGTATTCGATGAATGTAACTTAATTTCGATGAATTAAGTGATTTCAAGTTATTTTCGATGTATTCGATGAATGTAACTTAATTTCGATGAATTAAGTGAATATAAGTTATTTTCGATGTATTCGATGTATGAAACTCAATTTCGATGAATTAAGTGAATTTAACTTATTTTCGATGTATTCGATGAATGTAACTTAATTTCGATGAATTAAGTGAATTTAACTTATTTTCGATGTATTCGATGAATATAACTTAATTTCGGTGAATTAAGTGAATTTAAGTTATTTTCGATGTATTCGATGAATGTAACTTAATTTCGATGAATTAAGTGAATTTAAGTTATTTTCGATGTATTCGATGTATGAAACTCAATTTCGATGAATTAAGTGAATTTAACTTATTTTCGATGTATTCGATGAATGTAACTTAATTTCGATGAATTAAGTGATTTCAAGTTATTTTCGATGAATTCGATGAATGTAACTTGATTTCGATGAATTAAGTGAATTTAAGTTATTTTCGATGTATTCGATGTATGAAACTCAATTTCGATGAATTAAGTGAATTTAACTTATTTTCGATGTATTCGATGAATATAACTTAATTTCGGTGAATTAAGTGAATTTAAGTTATTTTCGATGTATTCGATGAATGTAACTTAATTTCGATGAATTAAGTGAATTTAACTTATTTTCGATGTATTCGATGAATGTAACTCAATTTCGATGAATTAAGTGAATTGAACTTATTTTCGATGTATTCGATGAATGTAACTTAATTTCGATGAATTAAGTGATTTCAAGTTATTTTCGATGAATTCGATGAATGTAACTTGATTTCGATGAATTAAGTGAATTTAAGTTATTTTCGATGTATTCGATGTATGAAACTCAATTTCGATGAATTAAGTGAATTTAACTTATTTTCGATGTATTCGATGAATATAACTTAATTTCGGTGAATTAAGTGAATTAAAGTTATTTTCGATGTATTCGATGAATGTAACTTAATTTCGATGAATTAAGTGAATTTAACTTATTTTCGATGTATTCGATGAATGTAACTCAATTTCGATGAATTAAGTGAATTGAACTTATTTTCGATGTATTCGATGAATGTAACTTAATTTCGATGAATTAAGTGATTTCAAGTTATTTTCGATGAATTCGATGAATGTAACTTGATTTCGATGAATTAAGTGAATTTAAGTTATTTTCGATGTATTCGATGTATGAAACTCAATTTCGATGAATTAAGTGAATTTAACTTATTTTCGATGTATTCGATGAATGTAACTTAATTTCGATGAAGTGATTTCAAGTTATTTTCGTGTATTCGATGAATATAACTTAATTTCGGTGAATTAAGTGAATTTAAGTTATTTTCGATGTATTCGATGAATGTAACTTAATTTCGATGAATTAAGTGAATTTAACTTATTTTCGATGTATTCGATGAATGTAACTTAATTTCGATGAATTAAGTGATTTCAAGTTATTTTCGATGTATTCGATGTATGAAACTCAATTTCGATGAATTAAGTGAATTTAACTTATTTTCGATGTATTCGATGAATGTAACTTAATTTCGATGAATTAAGTGATTTCAAGTTATTTTCGATGTATTCGATGAATGTAACTTAATTTCGATGAATTAAGTGAATATAAGTTATTTTCGATGTATTCGATGTATGAAACTCAATTTCGATGAATTAAGTGAATTTAACTTATTTTCGATGTATTCGATGAATGTAACTTAATTTCGATGAATTAAGTGATTTCAAGTTATTTTCGATGTATTCGATGCATGAAACTCAATTTCGATGAATTAAGTGAATTTAACTTATTTTCGATGTATTCGATGAATGTAACTCAATTTCGATGAATTAAGTGAATTTAACTTATTTTCGATGTATTCGATGAATGTAACTCAATTTCGATGAATTAAGGGAATTTAAGTTATTTTCGATGTATTCGATGTATGAAACTCAATTTCGATGAATTAAATGATTTCAAGTTATTTTCGATGTATTCGATGTATGAAACTCAATTTCGATGAATTAAGTGAATTTAACTTATTTTCGATGTATTCGATGAATGTAACTTAATTTCGATGAATTAAGTGAATTGAACTTATTTTCGATGTATTCGATGAATGTAACTTAATTTCGATGAATTAAGTGATTTCAAGTTATTTTCGATGTATTCGATGTATGAAACTCAATTTCGATGAATTAAGTGAATTTAACTTATTTTCGATGTATTCGATGAATGTAACTTAATTTCGATGAATTAAGTGAATTTAAGTTATTTTCGATGTATTCGATGTATGAAACTCAATTTCGATGAATTAAGTGAATTTAACTTATTTTCGATGTATTCGATGAATGTAACTTAATTTCGATGAATTAAGTGAATTTAAGTTATTTTCGATGTATTCGATGTATGAAACTCAATTTCGATGAATTAAGTGAATTGAACTTATTTTCGATGTATTCGATGAATGTAACTTAATTTCGATGAATTAAGTGAATTTAAGTTATTTTCGATGTATTCGATGTATGAAACTCAATTTCGATGAATTAAATGATTTCAACTTATTTTCGATGTATTCGATGTATGAAACTCAATTTCGATGAATTAAGTGAATTTAACTTATTTTCGATGTATTCGATGAATGTAACTTAATTTCGATGAATTAAGTGAATTGAACTTATTTTCGATGTATTCGATGAATGTAACTTAATTTCGATGAATTAAGTGATTTCAAGTTATTTTCGATGTATTCGATGTATGAAACTCAATTTCGATGAATTAAGTGAATTTAACTTATTTTCGATGTATTCGATGAATGTAACTTAATTTCGATGAATGAAGTGAATTTAACTTATTTTCGATGTATTCGATGAATATAACTTAATTTCGGTGAATTAAGTGAATTTAAGTTATTTTCGATGTATTCGATGAATGTAACTTAATTTCGATGAATTAAGTGAATTTAAGTTATTTTCGATGTATTCGATGTATGAAACTCAATTTCGATGAATTAAGTGAATTTAACTTATTTTCGATGTATTCGATGAATGTAACTTAATTTCGATGAATTAAGTGAATTTAAGTTATTTTCGATGTATTCGATGAATGTAACTTAATTTCGATGAATTAAGTGAATTTAACTTATTTTCGATGTATTCGATGAATGTAACTTAATTTCGATGAATTAAGTGATTTCAAGTTATTTTCGATGTATTCGATGTATGAAACTCAATTTCGATGAATTAAGTGAATTTAACTTATTTTCGATGTATTCGATGAATGTAACTTAATTTCGATGAATTAAGTGAATTTAAGTTATTTTCGATGTATTCGATGATGGTAACTTAATTTCGATGAATTAAGTGAATTTAACTTATTTTCGATGTATTCGATGAATGTAACTCAATTTCGATGAATTAAGTGAATTGAACTTATTTTCGATGTATTCGATGAATGTAACTTAATTTCGATGAATTAAGTGAATTTAAGTTATTTTCGATGTATTCGATGTATGAAACTCAATTTCGATGAATTAAGTGAATTTAACTTATTTTCGATGTATTCGATGAATGTAACTTAATTTCGATGAATTAAGTGATTTCAAGTTATTTTCTATGTATTCGATGTATGAAACTCAATTTCGATGAATTAAGTGAATTTAACTTATTTTCGATGTATTCGATGAATGTAACTTAATTTCGATGAATTAAGTGAATTTAACTTATTTTCGATGTATTCGATGAATATAACTTAATTTCGGTGAATTAAGTGAATTTAAGTTATTTTCGATGTATTCGATGAATGTAACTTAATTTCGATGAATTAAGTGAATTTAAGTTATTTTCGATGTATTCGATGTATGAAACTCAATTTCGATGAATTAAGTGAATTTAACTTATTTTCGATGTATTCGATGAATGTAACTTAATTTCGATGAATTAAGTGATTTCAAGTTATTTTCGATGTATTCGATGAATGTAACTTGATTTCGATGAATTAAGTGATTTCAAGTTATTTTCGATGTATTCGATGAATGTAACTTGATTTCGATGAATTAAGTGATTTCAAGTTATTTTCAATGTATTCGATGTATGAAACTCAATTTCGATGAATTAAGTGAATTTAACTATTTTCGATGTATTCGATGAATATAACTTAATTTCGGTGAATTAAGTGAATTTAAGTTATTTTCGATGTATGCGATGTATGAAACTTGATTTCGATGAATTAAGTGAATTTAAGTTATTTTCGATGTATTCGATGTATGAAATTCAATTTCGATGAATTAAGTGAATTTAACTTATTTTCGATGTATTCGATGAATGTAACTTAATTTCGATGAATTAAGTGATTTCAAGTTATTTTCGATGTATTCGATGAATGTAACTTAATTTCGATGAATTAAGTGATTTCAAGTTATTTTCGATGTATTCGATGTATGAAACTCAATTTCGATGAATTAAGTGAATTTAACTTATTTTCGATGTATTCGATGAATGTAACTTAATTTCGATGAATTAAGTGATTTCAAGTTATTTTCGATGTATTCGATGTATGAAACTCAATTTCGATGAATTAAGTGAATTTAACTTATTTTCGATGTATTCGATGAATGTAACTTAATTTCGATGAATTAAGTGAATTTAACTTATTTTCGATGTATTCGATGAATATAACTTAATTTCGGTGAATTAAGTGAATTTAAGTTATTTTCGATGTATTCGATGAATGTAACTTAATTTCGATGAATTAAGTGAATTTAAGTTATTTTCGATGTATTCGATGTATGAAACTCAATTTCGATGAATTAAGTGAATTTAACTTATTTTCGATGTATTCGATGAATGTAACTTAATTTCGATGAATTAAGTGATTTCAAGTTATTTTCGATGAATTCGATGAATGTAACTTGATTTCGATGAATTAAGTGAATTTAAGTTATTTTCGATGTATTCGATGTATGAAACTCAATTTCGATGAATTAAGTGAATTTAACTTATTTTCGATGTATTCGATGAATATAACTTAATTTCGGTGAATTAAGTGAATTTAAGTTATTTTCGATGTATTCGATGAATGTAACTTAATTTCGATGAATTAAGTGAATTTAACTTATTTTCGATGTATTCGATGAATGTAACTCAAATTCGATGAATTAAGTGAATTGAACTTATTTTCGATGTATTCGATGAATTAAGTGATTTCAAGTTATTTTCGATGAATTCGATGAATGTAACTTGATTTCGATGAATTAAGTGAATTTAACTTATTTTCGATGTATTCGATGAATGTAACTTAATTTCGATGAATTAAGTGATTTCAAGTTATTTTCGATGTATTCGATGAATATAACTTAATTTCGGTGAATTAAGTGAATTTAAGTTATTTTCGATGTATTCGATGAATGTAACTTAATTTCGATGAATTAAGTGAATTTAACTTATTTTCGATGTATTCGATGAATGTAACTTAATTTCGATGAATTAAGTGATTTCAAGTTATCTTCGATGTATTCGATGTATGAAACTCAATTTCGATGAATTAAGTGAATTTAACTTATTTTCGATGTATTCGATGAATGTAACTTAATTTCGATGAATTAAGTGATTTCAAGTTATTTTCGATGTATTCGATGAATGTAACTTAATTTCGATGAATTAAGTGAATATAAGTTATTTTCGATGTATTCGATGTATGAAACTCAATTTCGATGAATTAAGTGAATTTAACTTATTTTCGATGTATTCGATGAATGTAACTTAATTTCGATGAATTAAGTGAATTTAACTTATTTTCGATGTATTCGATGAATATAACTTAATTTCGGTGAATTAAGTGAATTTAAGTTATTTTCGATGTATTCGATGAATGTAACTTAATTTCGATGAATTAAGTGATTTCAAGTTATTTTCGATGTATTCGATGTATGAAACTCAATTTCGATGAATTAAGTGAATTTAACTTATTTTCGATGTATTCGATGAATGTAACTTAATTTCGATGAATTAAGTGATTTCAAGTTATTTTCGATGTATTCGATGTATGAAACTCAATTTCGATGAATTAAGTGAATTTAAGTTATTTTCGATGTATTCGATGAATGTAACTTAATTTCGATGAATTAAGTGATTTCAAGTTATTTTCGATGAATTCGATGAATGTAACTAGATTTCGATGAATTAAGTGAATTTAAGTTATTTTCGATGTATGAAACTCAATTTCGATGAACTAAGTGAATTGAACTTATTTTCGATGTATTCGATGAATGTAACTTAATTTCGATGAATTAAGTGATTTCAAGTTATTTTCGATGTATTCGATGAATGTAACTTAATTTCGATGAATTAAGTGAATATAAGTTATTTTCGATGTATTCGATGTATGAAACTCAATTTCGATGAATTAAGTGAATATAAGTTATTTTCGATGTATTCGATGTATGAAACTCAATTTCGATGAATTAAGTGAATTTAACTTATTTTCGATGTATTCGATGAATGTAACTTAATTTCGATGAATTAAGTGAATTTAACTTATTTTCGATGTATTCGATGAATGTAACTCAATTTCGATGAATTAAGTGAATTGAACTTATTTTCGATGTATTCGATGAATGTAACTTAATTTCGATGAATTAAGTGATTTCAAGTTATTTTCGATGAATTCGATGAATGTAACTTGATTTCGATGAATTAAGTGAATTTAACTTATTTTCGATGTATTCGATGAATGTAACTCAATTTCGATGAATTAAGTGAATTGAACTTATTTTCGATGTATTCGATGAATGTAACTTAATTTCGATGAATTAAGTGATTTCAAGTTATTTTCGATGAATTCGATGAATGTAACTTGATTTCGATGAATTAAGTGAATTTAAGTTATTTTCGATGTATTCGATGTATGAAACTCAATTTCGATGAATTAAGTGAATTTAACTTATTTTCGATGTATTCGATGAATGTAACTTAATTTCGATGAATTAAGTGATTTCAAGTTATTTTCGATGTATTCGATGAATATAACTTAATTTCGGTGAATTAAGTGAATTTAAGTTATTTTCGATGTATTCGATGAATGTAACTTAATTTCGATGAATTAAGTGAATTTAACTTATTTTCGATGTATTCGATGAATGTAACTTAATTTCGATGAATTAAGTGATTTCAAGTTATTTTCGATGTATTCGATGTATGAAACTCAATTTCGATGAATTAAGTGAATTTAACTTATTTTCGATGTATTCGATGAATGTAACTTAATTTCGATGAATTAAGTGATTTCAAGTTATTTTCGATGTATTCGATGAATGTAACTTAATTTCGATGAATTAAGTGAATATAAGTTATTTTCGATGTATTCGATGTATGAAACTCAATTTCGATGAATTAAGTGAATTTAACTTATTTTCGATGTATTCGATGAATGTAACTTAATTTCGATGAATTAAGTGAATTTAACTTATTTTCGATGTATTCGGTGAATTAAGTGAATTTAAGTTATTTTCGATGTATTCGATGAATGTAACTTAATTTCGATGAATTAAGTGATTTCAAGTTATTTTCGATGTATTCGATGTATGAAACTCAATTTCGATGAATTAAGTGAATTTAACTTATTTTCGATGTATTCGATGAATGTAACTTAATTTCGATGAATTAAGTGATTTCAAGTTATTTTCGATGTATTCGATGAATATAACTTAATTTCGGTGAATTAAGTGAATTTAAGTTATTTTCGATGTATTCGATGAATGTAACTTAATTTCGATGAATTAAGTGAATTTAACTTATTTTCGATGTATTCGATGAATGTAACTTAATTTCGATGAATTAAGTGATTTCAAGTTATCTTCGATGTATTCGATGTATGAAACTCAATTTCGATGAATTAAGTGAATTTAACTTATTTTCGATGTATTCGATGAATGTAACTTAATTTCGATGAATTAAGTGATTTCAAGTTATTTTCGATGTATTCGATGAATGTAACTTAATTTCGATGAATTAAGTGAATATAAGTTATTTTCGATGTATTCGATGTATGAAACTCAATTTCGATGAATTAAGTGAATTTAACTTATTTTCGATGTATTCGATGAATGTAACTTAATTTCGATGAATTAAGTGAATTTAACTTATTTTCGATGTATTCGATGAATATAACTTAATTTCGGTGAATTAAGTGAATTTAAGTTATTTTCGATGTATTCGATGAATGTAACTTAATTTCGATGAATTAAGTGATTTCAAGTTATTTTCGATGTATTCGATGTATGAAACTCAATTTCGATGAATTAAGTGAATTTAACTTATTTTCGATGTATTCGATGAATGTAACTTAATTTCGATGAATTAAGTGATTTCAAGTTATTTTCGATGTATTCGATGTATGAAACTCAATTTCGATGAATTAAGTGAATTTAAGTTATTTTCGATGTATTCGATGAATGTAACTTAATTTCGATGAATTAAGTGATTTCAAGTTATTTTCGATGAATTCGATGAATGTAACTAGATTTCGATGAATTAAGTGAATTTAAGTTATTTTCGATGTATGAAACTCAATTTCGATGAACTAAGTGAATTGAGCTTATTTTCGATGTATTCGATGAATGTAACTTAATTTCGATGAATTAAGTGATTTCAAGTTATTTTCGATGTATTCGATGAATGTAACTTAATTTCGATGAATTAAGTGAATATAAGTTATTTTCGATGTATTCGATGTATGAAACTCAATTTCGATGAATTAAGTGAATTTAACTTATTTTCGATGTATTCGATGAATGTAACTTAATTTCGATGAATTAAGTGAATTTAACTTATTTTCGATGTATTCGATGAATGTAACTTAATTTCGATGAATTAAGTGAATTTAAGTTATTTTCGATGTATTCGATGAATGTAACTCAATTTCGATGAATTAAGTGAATTGAACTTATTTTCGATGTATTCGATGAATGTAACTTAATTTCGATGAATGAAGAGATTTCAAGTTATTTTCGATGAATTAGATGAATGTAACTTGATTTCGATGAATTAAGTGAATTTAACTTATTTTCGATGTATTCGATGAATGTAACTCAATTTCGATGAATTAAGTGAATTGAACTTATTTTCGATGTATTCGATGAATGTAACTTAATTTCGATGAATTAAGTGATTTCAAGTTATTTTCGATGAATTCGATGAATGTAACTTGATTTCGATGAATTAAGTGAATTTAAGTTATTTTCGATGTATTCGATGTATGAAACTCAATTTCGATGAATTAAGTGAATTTAACTTATTTTCGATGTATTCGATGAATGTAACTTAATTTCGATGAATTAAGTGATTTCAAGTTATTTTCGATGTATTCGATGAATATAACTTAATTTCGGTGAATTAAGTGAATTTAAGTTATTTTCGATGTATTCGATGAATGTAACTTAATTTCGATGAATTAAGTGAATTTAACTTATTTTCGATGTATTCGATGAATGTAACTTAATTTCGATGAATTAAGTGATTTCAAGTTATTTTCGATGTATTCGATGTATGAAACTCAATTTCGATGAATTAAGTGAATTTAACTTATTTTCGATGTATTCGATGAATGTAACTTAATTTCGATGAATTAAGTGATTTCAAGTTATTTTCGATGTATTCTATGAATGTAACTTAATTTCGATGAATTAAGTGAATATAAGTTATTTTCGATGTATTCGATGTATGAAACTCAATTTCGATGAATTAAGTGAATTTAACTTATTTTCGATGTATTCGATGAATGTAACTTAATTTCGATGAATTAAGTGAATTTAACTTATTTTCGATGTATTCGATGAATATAACTTAATTTCGGTGAATTAAGTGAATTTAAGTTATTTTCGATGTATTCGATGAATGTAACTTAATTTCGATGAATTAAGTGATTTCAAGTTATTTTCGATGTATTCGATGTATGAAACTCAATTTCGATGAATTAAGTGAATTTAACTTATTTTCGATGTATTCGATGAATGTAACTTAATTTCGATGAATTAAGTGATTTCAAGTTATTTTCGATGTATTCGATGTATGAAACTCAATTTCGATGAATTAAGTGAATTTAAGTTATTTTCGATGTATTCGATGAATGTAACTTAATTTCGATGAATTAAGTGATTTCAAGTTATTTTCGATGAATTCGATGAATGTAACTTGATTTCCATGAATTAAGTGAATTTAAGTTATTTTCGATGTATTCGATGTATGAAACTCAATTTCGATGAATTAAGTGAATTTAACTTATTTTCGATGTATTCGATGAATGTAACTTAATTTCGATGAATTAAGTGATTTCAAGTTATTTTCGATGTATTCGATGAATGTAACTTAATTTCGATGAATTAAGTGAATATAAGTTATTTTCGATGTATTCGATGTATGAAACTCAATTTCGATGAATTAAGTGAATTTAACTTATTTTCGATGTATTCGATGAATGTAACTTAATTTCGATGAATTAAGTGAATTTAACTTATTTTCGATGTATTCGATGAATGAAACTTAATTTCGATGAATTAAGTGAATTTAAGTTATTTTCGATGTATTCGATGAATGTAACTCAATTTCGATGAATTAAGTGAATTGAACTTATTTTCGATGTATTCGATGAATGTAACTTAATTTCGATGAATTAAGTGATTTCAAGTTATTTTCGATGAATTCGATGAATGTAACTTGATTTCGATGAATTAAGTGAATTTAAGTTATTTTCGATGTATTCGATGTATGAAACTCAATTTCGATGAATTACGTGAATTTAACTTATTTTCGATGTATTCGATGAATGTAACTCAATTTCGATGAATGAAGTGAATTGAACTTATTTTCGATGTATTCGATGAATGTAACTCAATTTCGATGAATTAAGTGAATTGAACTTATTTTCGATGTATTCGATGAATGTAACTTAATTTCGATGAATTAAGTGATTTCAAGTTATTTTCGATGTATTCGATGTATGAAACTCAATTTCGATGAATTTAGTGAATTTAACTTATTTTCGATGTATTCGATGAATGTAACTTAATTTTGATGAATTAAGTGATTTCAAGTTATTTTCGATGTATTCGATGTATGAAACTCAATTTCGATGAATTAAGTGAATTTAACTTATTTTCGATGTATTCGATGAATGTAACTCAATTTCGATGAATTAAGTGAATTGAACTTATTTTCGATGTATTCGATGAATGTAACTTAATTTCGAT
Source organism: Thereva unica (assembly GCA_949987705.1). Classification (NCBI taxonomy): domain Eukaryota; kingdom Metazoa; phylum Arthropoda; class Insecta; order Diptera; family Therevidae; genus Thereva; species Thereva unica. The sequence continues at coordinate 12,874 of CATLJY010000443.1, read as the reverse complement.
GAATTAAGTGAATTTAACTTATTTTCGATGTATTCGATGAATGTAACTTAATTTCGATGAATTAAGTGATTTCAAGTTATTTTCGATGTATTCGATGTATGAAACTCAATTTCGATGAATTAAGTGAATTTAACTTATTTTCGATGTATTCGATGAATGTAACTTAATTTCGATGAATTAAGTGAATTTAACTTATTTTCGATGTATTCGATGAATGTAACTTAATTTCGATGAATTAAGTGAATTTAAGTTATTTTCGATGTATTCGATGTATGAAACTCAATTTCGATGAATTAAGTGAATTTAACTTATTTTCGATGTATTCGATGAATGTAACTTAATTTCGATGAATTAAGTGAATTGAACTTATTTTCGACGTATTCGATGTATGAAACTCAATTTCGATGAATTAAGTGAATTGAACTTATTTTCGATGTATTCGATGAATGTAACTTAATTTCGATGAATTAAGTGATTTCAAGTTATTTTCGATGTATTCGATGAATGTAACTTGATTTCGATGAATTAAGTGATTTCAAGTTATTTTCGATGTATTCGATGTATGAAACTCAATTTCGATGAATTAAGTGAATTTAACTAATTTTCGATGTATTCGATGAATGTAACTTAATTTCGATGAATTAAGTGAATTGAACTTATTTTCGATGTATTCGATGTATGAAACTCAATTTCGATGAATTAAGTGAATTTAACTTATTTTCGATGTATTCGATGAATGTAACTTAATTTCGATGAATTAAGTGAATTGAACTTATTTTCGATGTATTCGATGAATATAACTTAATTTCGATGAATTAAGTGATTTCAAGTTATTTTCGATGAATTCGATGAATGTAACTTGATTTCGATGAATTAAGTGAATTTAACTTATTTTCGATGTATTCGATGAATGTAACTTAATTTCGATGAATTAAGTGATTTCAAGTTATTTTCGATGTATTCGATGTATGAAACTCAATTTCGATGAATTAAGTGAATTTAACTTATTTTCGATGTATTCGATGAATGTAACTTAATTTCGATGAATTAAGTGATTTCAAGTTATTTTCGATGTATTAGATGAATGTAACTTGATTTCGATGAATTAAGTGATTTCAAGTTATTTTCGATGTATTCGATGTATGAAACTCAATTTCGATGAATTAAGTGAATTTAACTTATTTTCGATGTATTCGATGAATGTAACTTAATTTCGATGAATTAAGTGATTTCAAGTTATTTTCGATGTATTCGATGTATGAAACTCAATTTCGATGAATTAAGTGAATTTAACTTATTTTCGATGTATTCGATGAATGTAACTTAATTTCGATGAATTAAGTGATTTCAAGTTATTTTCGATGTATTCGATGAATGTAACTTAATTTCGATGAATTAAGTGAATATCAGTTATTTTCGATGTATTCGATGTATGAAACTCAATTTCGATGAATTAAGTGAATTTAACTTATTTTCGATGTATTCGATGAATGTAACTTAATTTCGATGAATTAAGTGAATTTAACTTATTTTCGATGTATTCGATGAATATAACTTAATTTCGGTGAATTAAGTGAATTTAAGTTATTTTCGATGTATTCGATGAATGTAACTTAATTTCGATGAATTAAGTGATTTCAAGTTATTTTCGATGTATTCGATGTATGAAACTCAATTTCGATGAATTAAGTGAATTTAACTTATTTTCGATGTATTCGATGAATGTAACTTAATTTCGATGAATTAAGTGATTTCAAGTTATTTTCGATGTATTCGATGTATGAAACTCAATTTCGATGAATTAAGTGAATTTAAGTTATTTTCGATGTATTCGATGAATGTAACTTAATTTCGATGAATTAAGTGATTTCAAGTTATTTTCGATGAATTCGATGAATGTAACTTGATTTCCATGAATTAAGTGAATTTAAGTTATTTTCGATGTATTCGATGTATGAAACTCAATTTCGATGAATTAAGTGAATTTAACTTATTTTCGATGTATTCGATGAATGTAACTTAATTTCGATGAATTAAGTGATTTCAAGTTATTTTCGATGTATTCGATGAATGTAACTTAATTTCGATGAATTAAGTGAATATAAGTTATTTTCGATGTATTCGATGTATGAAACTCAATTTCGATGAATTAAGTGAATTTAACTTATTTTCGATGTATTCGATGAATGTAACTTAATTTCGATGAATTAAGTGAATTTAACTTATTTTCGATGTATTCGATGAATGTAACTTAATTTCGATGAATTAAGTGAATTTAAGTTATTTTCGATGTATTCGATGAATGTAACTCAATTTCGATGAATTAAGTGAATTGAACTTATTTTCGATGTATTCGATGAATGTAACTTAATTTCGATGAATTAAGTGATTTCAAGTTATTTTCGATGAATTCGATGAATGTAACTTGATTTCGATGAATTAAGTGAATTTAAGTTATTTTCGATGTATTCGATGTATGAAACTCAATTTCGATGAATTACGTGAATTTAACTTATTTTCGATGTATTCGATGAATGTAACTCAATTTCGATGAATGAAGTGAATTGAACTTATTTTCGATGTATTCGATGAATGTAACTCAATTTCGATGAATTAAGTGAATTGAACTTATTTTCAATGTATTCGATGAATGTAACTTAATTTCGATGAATTAAGTGATTTCAAGTTATTTTCGATGTATTCGATGTATGAAACTCAATTTCGATGAATTTAGTGAATTTAACTTATTTTCGATGTATTCGATGAATGTAACTTAATTTCGATGAATTAAGTGATTTCAAGTTATTTTCGATGTATTCGATGAATGTAACTTGATTTCGATGAATTAAGTGATTTCAAGTTATTTTCGATGTATTCGATGTATGAAACTCAATTTCGATGAATTAAGTGAATTTAACTAATTTTCGATGTATTCGATGAATGTAACTTAATTTCGATGAATTAAGTGAATTGAACTTATTTTCGATGTATTCGATGTATGAAACTCAATTTCGATGAATTAAGTGAATTTAACTTATTTTCGATGTATTCGATGAATGTAACTTAATTTCGATGAATTAAGTGATTTCAAGTTATTTTCGATGTATTAGATGAATGTAACTTGATTTCGATGAATTAAGTGATTTCAAGTTATTTTCGATGTATTAGATGAATGTAACTTGATTTCGATGAATTAGGTGATTTCAAGTTATTTTCGATGTATTCGATGTATGAAACTCAATTTCGATGAATTAAGTGAATTTAACTTATTTTCGATGTATTCGATGAATGTAACTTAATTTCGATGAATTAAGTGAATTTAACTTATTTTCGATGTATTCGATGAATGTAACTTAATTTCGATGAATTAAGTGAATTGAACTTATTTTCGATGTATTCGATGAATGTAACTTAATTTCGATGAATTCAGTGAATTTAACTTATTTTCGATGTATTCGATGAATGTAACTTAATTTCGATGAATTAAGTGAATTTAAGATATTTTCGATGTATTCGATGTATGAAACTCAATTTCGATGAATTAAGTGAATTTAACTTATTTTCGATGTATTCGATGTATGAAACTCAATTTCGATGAATTAAGTGAATTTAAGTTATTTTCGATGTATTCGATGTATGAAACTCAATTTCGATGAATTAAGTGAATTTAACTTATTTTCGATGTATTCGATGAATGTAACTCAATTTCGATGAATTAAGTGAATTTAACTTATTTTCGATGTATTCGATGAATGTAACTTGATTTCGATGAATTAAGTGAATTTAAGTTATTTTCGATGTATTCGATGTATGAAACTCAATTTCGATGAATTAAGTGAATTTAACTTATTTTCGATGTATTCGATGAATGCAACTTAATTTCGATGAATTAAGTGATTTCAAGTTATTTTCGATGTATTCGATGAATGTAACTTGATTTCGATGAATTAAGTGAATTGAACTTATTCTCGATGTATTCGATGTATGAAACTCAATTTCGATGAATTAAGTGAATTTAACTTATTTTCGATGTATTCGATGAATGTAACTTAATTTCGATGAATTAAGTGAATTTAAGTTATTTTCGATGTATTCGATGTATGAAACTCAATTTCGATGAATTAAGTGAATTTAACTTATTTTCGATGTATTCGATGAATGTAACTTAATTTCGATGAATTAAGTGATTTCAAGTTATTTTCGATGTATTCGATGAATGTAACTTGATTTCGATGAATTAAGTGATTTCAAGTTATTTTCGATGTATTCGATGAATGTAACTTGATTTCGATGAATTAAGTGATTTCAAGTTATTTTCGATGTATTCGATGAATGTAACTTAATTTCGATGAATTAAGTGAATTTAAATTATTTTCGATGAATTCGATGTATGAAACTCAATTTCGATGAATTAAGTGAATTTAACTTATTTTCGATGTATTCGATGAATGTAACTTAATTTCGATGAATTAAGTGATTTCAAGTTATTTTCGATGTATTCGATGTATGAAACTCAATTTCGATGAATTAAGTGAATTTAACTTATTTTCGATGTATTCGATGAATGTAACACAATTTCGATGAATTAAGTGAATTTAACTTATTTTCGATGTATTCGATGAATGTAACTTAATTTCGGTGAATTAAGTGAATTTAACTTATTTTCGATGTATTCGATGAATATAACTTAATTTCGGTGAATTAAGTGAATTTAAGTTATTTTCGATGTATTCGATGAATGTAACTTGATTTCGATGAATTAAGTGATTTCAAGTTATTTTCGATGTATTCGATGTATGAAACTCAATTTCGATGAATTAAGTGAATTTAACTTATTTTCGATGTATTCGATGTATGAAACTCAATTTCGATGAATTAAGTGAATTTAACTTATTTTCGATGTATTCGATGAATGTAACTTAATTTCGATGAATTAAGTGAATTTAAGTTATTTTCGATGTATTCGATGTATGAAACTCAATTTCGATGAATTAAGTGAATTTAACTTATTTTCGATGTATTCGATGAATGTAACTTAATTTCGATGAATTAAGTGAATTGAACTTATTTTCGATGTATTCGATGAATGTAACTTAATTTCGATGAATTAAGTGATTTCAAGTTATTTTCGATGTATTCGATGAATGTAACTTGATTTCGATGAATTAAGTGATTTCAAGTTATTTTCGATGTATTCTATGTATGAAACTCAATTTCGATGAATTAAGTGAATTTAACTTATTTTCGATGTATTCGATGAATGTAACTTAATTTCGATGAATTAAGTGAATTTAACTTATTTTCGATGTATTCGATGAATGTAACTTAATTTCGATGAATTAAGTGATTTCAAGTTATTTTCGATGTATTCGATGTATGAAACTCAATTTCGATGAATTAAGTGAATTGAACTTATTTTCGATGTATTCGATGAATGTAACTTAATTTCGATGAATTAAGTGAATTGAACTTATTTTCGATGTATTCGATGAATGTAACTTAATTTCGATGAATTAAGTGAAATTAACTTATTTTCGATGTATTCGATGAATGTAACTCAATTTCGATGAATTAAGTGAATTGAACTTATTTTCGATGTATTCGATGAATGTAACTTAATTTCGATGAATTAAGTGAATTTAAGTTATTTTCGATGAATTCGATGTATGAAACTCAATTTCGATGAATTAAGTGAATTTAACTTATTTTCGATGTATTCGATGAAAGTAACTTAATTTCGATGAATTAAGTGATTTCAAGTTATTTTCGATGTATTCGATGTATGAAACTCAATTTCGATGAATTAAGTGAATTTAACTTATTTTCGATGTATTCGATGAATGTAACTTAATTTCGATGAATTAAGTGAATTTAAGTTATTTTCGATGTATTCGATGAATGTAACTTAATTTCGATGAATTAAGTGAATTTAACTTATTTTCGATGTATTCGATGAATGTAACTCAATTTCGATGAATTAAGTGAATTGAACTTATTTTCGATGTATTCGATGAATGTAACTTAATTTCGATGAATTAAGTGAATTTAAGTTATTTTCGATGTATTCGATGTATGAAACTCAATTTCGATGAATTAAGTGAATTTAACTTATTTTCGATGTATTCGATGAATGTAACTTAATTTCGATGAATTAAGTGATTTCAAGTTATTTTCGATGTATTCGATGTATGAAACTTGATTTCGATGAATTAAGTGAATATAAGTTATTTTCGATATATTCGATGTATGAAACTCAATTTCGATGAATTAAGTGAATTTAACTTATTTTCGATGTATTCGATGAATGTAACTTAATTTCGATGAATTAAGTGAATTTAAGTTATTTTCGATTTATTCGATGTATGAAACTCAATTTCGATGAATTAAGTGAATTTAACTTATTTTCGATGTATTCGATGAATGTAACTTAATTTCGATGAATTAAGTGATTTCAAGTTATTTTCGATGTATTCGATGAATGTAACTTGATTTCGATGAATTAAGTGATTTCAAGTTATTTTCGATGTATTCGATGAATGTAACTTGATTTCGATGAATTAAGTGATTTCAAGTTATTTTCGATGTATTCGATGAATGTAACTTAATTTCGATGAATTAAGTGAATTTAAGTTATTTTCGATGAATTCGATGTATGAAACTCAATTTCGATGAATTAAGTGAATTTAACTTATTTTCGATGTATTCGATGAATGTAACTTAATTTCGATGAATTAAGTGATTTCAAGTTATTTTCGATGTATTCGATGTATGAAACTCAATTTCGATGAATTAAGTGAATTTAACTTATTTTCGATGTATTCGATGAATGTAACTCAATTTCGATGAATTAAGTGAATTGAACTTATTTTCGATGTATTCGATGAATGTAACTTAATTTCGGTGAATTAAGTGAATTTAACTTATTTTCGATGTATTCGATGAATATAACTTAATTTCGGTGAATTAAGTGAATTTAAGTTATTTTCGATGTATTCGATGAATGTAACTTGATTTCGATGAATTAAGTGATTTCAAGTTATTTTCGATGTATTCGATGTATGAAACTCAATTTCGATGAATTAAGTGAATTTAACTTATTTTCGATGTATTCGATGTATGAAACTCAATTTCGATGAATTAAGTGAATTTAACTTATTTTCGATGTATTCGATGAATGTAACTTAATTTCGATGAATTAAGTGAATTTAAGTTATTTTCGATGTATTCGATGTATGAAACTCAATTTCGATGAATTAAGTGAATTTAACTTATTTTCGATGTATTCGATGAATGTAACTCAATTTCGATGAATTAAGTGAATTGAACTTATTTTCGATGTATTCGATGAATGTAACTTAATTTCGATGAATTAAGTGATTTCAAGTTATTTTCGATGAATTCGATGTATGAAACTCAATTTCGATGAATTAAGTGAATTTAACTTATTTTCGATGTATTCGATGAATGTAACTTAATTTCGATCAATTAAGTGATTTCAAGTTATTTTCGATGTATTCGATGTATGAAACTCAATTTCGATGAATTAAGTGAATTTAACTTATTTTCGATGTATTCGATGAATGTAACTCAATTTCGATGAATTAAGTGAATTTAACTTATTTTCGATGTATTCGATGAATGTAACTTAATTTCGGTGAATTAAGTGAATTTAACTTATTTTCGATGTATTCGATGAATATAACTTAATTTCGGTGAATTAAGTGAATTTAAGTTATTTTCGATGTATTCGATGAATGTAACTTGATTTCGATGAATTAAGTGATTTCAAGTTATTTTCGATGTATTCGATGTATGAAACTCAATTTCGATGAATTAAGTGAATTTAACTTATTTTCGATGTATTCGATGTATGAAACTCAATTTCGATGAATTAAGTGAATTTAACTTATTTTCGATGTATTCGATGAATGTAACTTAATTTCGATGAATTAAGTGAATTTAAGTTATTTTCGATGTATTCGATGTATGAAACTCAATTTCGATGAATTAAGTGAATTTAACTTATTTTCGATGTATTCGATGAATGTAACTCAATTTCGATGAATTAAGTGAATTGAACTTATTTTCGATGTATTCGATGAATGTAACTTAATTTCGATGAATTAAGTGATTTCAAGTTATTTTCGATGTATTCGATGAATGTAACTTGATTTCGATGAATTAAGTGATTTCAAGTTATTTTCGATGTATTCTATGTATGAAACTCAATTTCGATGAATTAAGTGAATTTAACTTATTTTCGATGTATTCGATGAATGTAACTTAATTTCGATGAATTAAGTGAATTTAACTTATTTTCGATGTATTCGATGAATGTAACTTAATTTCGATGAATTAAGTGATTTCAAGTTATTTTCGATGTATTCGATGTATGAAACTCAATTTCGATGAATTAAGTGAATTGAACTTATTTTCGATGTATTCGATGAATGTAACTTAATTTCGATGAATTAAGTAAATTGAACTTATTTTCGATGTATTCGATGAATGTAACTTAATTTCGATGAATTAAGTGAAATTAACTTATTTTCGATGTATTCGATGAATGTAACTCAATTTCGATGAATTAAGTGAATTGAACTTATTTTCGATGTATTCGATGAATGTAACTTAATTTCGATGAATTAAGTGAATTTAAGTTATTTTCGATGAATTCGATGTATGAAACTCAATTTCGATGAATTAAGTGAATTTAACTTATTTTCGATGTATTCGATGAAAGTAACTTAATTTCGATGAATTAAGTGATTTCAAGTTATTTTCGATGTATTCGATGTATGAAACTCAATTTCGATGAATTAAGTGAATTTAACTTATTTTCGATGTATTCGATGAATGTAACTTAATTTCGATGAATTAAGTGAATTTAAGTTATTTTCGATGTATTCGATGAATGTAACTTAATTTCGATGAATTAAGTGAATTTAACTTATTTTCGATGTATTCGATGAATGTAACTCAATTTCGATGAATTAAGTGAATTGAACTTATTTTCGATGTATTCGATGAATGTAACTTAATTTCGATGAATTAAGTGAATTTAAGTTATTTTCGATGTATTCGATGTATGAAACTCAATTTCGATGAATTAAGTGAATTTAACTTATTTTCGATGTATTCGATGAATGTAACTTAATTTCGATGAATTAAGTGATTTCAAGTTATTTTCGATGTATTCGATGTATGAAACTTGATTTCGATGAATTAAGTGAATATAAGTTATTTTCGATGTATGAAACTCAATTTCGATGAATTAAGTGAATTTAACTTATTTTCGATGTATTCGATGAATGTAACTTAATTTCGATGAATTAAGTGATTTCAAGTTATTTTCGATGTATTCGATGTATGAAACTCAATTTCGATGAATTAAGTGAATTTAACTTATTTTCGATGTATTCGATGAATGTAACTTAATTTCGATGAATTAAGTGAATTTAAGTTATTTTCGATGTATTCGATGAATGTAACTTAATTTCGATGAATTAAGTGAATTTAACTTATTTTCGATGTATTCGATGAATGTAACTCAATTTCGATGAATTAAGTGAATTGAACTTATTTTCGATGTATTCGATGAATGTAACTTAATTTCGATGAATTAAGTGAATTTAAGTTATTTTCGATGTATTCGATGTATGAAACTCAATTTCGATGAAGTAAGTGAATTTAACTTATTTTCGATGTATTCGATGAATGTAACTTAATTTCGATGAATTAAGTGATTTCAAGTTATTTTCGATGTATTCGATGTATGAAACTTGATTTCGATGAATTAAGTGAATATAAGTTATTTTCGATATATTCGATGTATGAAACTCAATTTCGATGAATTAAGTGAATTTAACTTATTTTCGATGTATTCGATGAATGTAACTTAATTTCGATGAATTAAGTGATTTCAAGTTATTTTCGATGTATTCGATGGATGTAACTTGATTTCGATGAATTAAGTGATTTCAAGTTATTTTCGATGTATTCGATGAATGTAACTTGATTTCGATGAATTAAGTGATTTCAAGTTATTTTCGATGTATTCGACGAATGTAACTTAATTTCGATGAATTAAGTGAATTTAAGTTATTTTCGATGAATTCGATGTATGAAACTCAATTTCGATGAATGAAGTGAATTTAACTTATTTTCGATGTATTCGATGAATGTAACTTAATTTCGATGAATTAAGTGATTTCAAGTTATTTTCGATGTATTCGATGTATGAAACTCAATTTCGATGAATTAAGTGAATTTAACTTATTTTCGATGTATTCGATGAATGTAACTCAATTTCGATGAATTAAGTGAATTGAACTTATTTTCGATGTATTCGATGAATGTAACTTAATTTCGGTGAATTAAGTGAATTTAACTTATTTTCGATGTATTCGATGAATATAACTTAATTTCGGTGAATTAAGTGAATTTAAGTTATTTTCGATGTATTCGATGAATGTAACTTGATTTCGATGAATTAAGTGATTTCAAGTTATTTTCGATGTATTCGATGTATGAAACTCAATTTCGATGAATTAAGTGAATTTAACTTATTTTCGATGTATTCGATGTATGAAACTCAATTTCGATGAATTAAGTGAATTTAACTTATTTTCGATGTATTCGATGAATGTAACTTAATTTCGATGAATTAAGTGAATTTAAGTTATTTTCGATGTATTCGATGTATGAAACTCAATTTCGATGAATTAAGTGAATTTAACTTATTTTCGATGTATTCGAAGAATGTAACTTAATTTCGATGAATTAAGTGAATTTAACTTATTTTCGATGTATTCGATGAATGTAACTTAATTTCGATGAATTAAGTGATTTCAAGTTATTTTCGATGTATTCGATGTATGAAACTCAATTTCGATGAATTAAGTGAATTTAACTTATTTTCGATGTATTCGATGAATGTAACTTAATTTCGATGAATTAAGTGAATTTAACTTATTTTCGATGTATTCGATGTATGAAACTCAATTTCGATGAATTAAGTGAATTTAACTTATTTTCGATGTATTCGATGAATGTAACTCAATTTCGATGAATTAAGTGAATTTAACTTATTTTCGATGTATTCGATGAATGTAACTTGATTTCGATGAATTAAGTGAATTTAAGTTATTTTCGATGTATTCGATGTATGAAACTCAATTTCGATGAATTAAGTGAATTTAACTTATTTTCGATGTATTCGATGAATGTAACTTAATTTCGATGAATTAAGTGATTTCAAGTTATTTTCGATGTATTCGATGTATGAAACTCAATTTCGATGAATTAAGTGAATTTAACTTATTTTCGATGTATTCGATGAATGTAACTTAATTTCGATGAATTAAGTGATTTCAAGTTATTTTCGATGTATTCGATGTATGAAACTCAATTTCGATGAATTAAGTGAATTTAACTTATTTTCGATGTATTCGATGAATGTAACTCAATTTCGATGAATTAAGTGAATTTAACTTATTTTCGATGTATTCGATGAATGTAACTTAATTTCGGTGAATTAAGTGAATTTAACTTATTTTCGATGTATTCGATGAATATAACTTAATTTCGGTGAATTAAGTGAATTTAAGTTATTTTCGATGTATTCGATGAATGTAACTTGATTACGATGAATTAAGTGATTTCAAGTTATTTTCGATGTATTCGATGTATGAAACTCAATTTCGGTGAATTAAGTGAATTTAACTTATTTTCGATGTATTCGATGTATGAAACTCAATTTCGATGAATTAAGTGAATTTAACTTATTTTCGATGTATTCGATGAATGTAACTTAATTTCGATGAATTAAGTGAATTTAAGTTATTTTCGATGTATTCGATGTATGAAACTCAATTTCGATGAATTAAGTGAATTTAACTTATTTTCGATGTATTCGATGAATGTAACTCAATTTCGATGAATTAAGTGAATTGAACTTATTTTCGATGTATTCGATGAATGTAACTTAATTTCGATGAATTAAGTGATTTCAAGTTATTTTCGATGTATTCGATGAATGTAACTTGATTTCGATGAATTAAGTGATTTCAAGTTATTTTCGATGTATTCGATGTATGAAACTCAATTCCGATGAATTAATTGAATTTAACTTATTTTCGAAGTATTCGATGAATGTAACTTAATTTCGATGAATTAAGTGAATTTAACTTATTTTCGATGTATTCGATGAATGTAACTTAATTTCGATGAATTAAGTGATTTCAAGTTATTTTCGATGTATTCGATGTATGAAACTCAATTTCGATGAATTAAGTGAATTTAACTTATTTTCGATGTATTCGATGAATGTAACTTAATTTCGATGAATTAAGTGAATTGAACTTATTTTCGATGTATTCGATGAATGTAACTTAATTTCGATGAATTAAGTGAATTTAATTTATTTTCGATGTATTCGATGAATGTAACTCAATTTCGATGAATTAAGTGAATTGAACTTATTTTCGATGTATTCGATGAATGTAACTTAATTTCGATGAATTAAGTGAATTTAAGTTATTTTCGATGAATTCGATGTATGAAACTCAATTTCGATGAATTAAGTGAATTTAACTTATTTTCGATGTATTCGATGAATGTAACTTAATTTCGATGAATTAAGTGATTTCAAGTTATTTTCGATGTATTCATCGAATGTAACTCAATTTCGATGAATTAAGTGAATTGAACTTATTTTCGATGTATTCGATGAATGTAACTTAATTTCGATGAATTAAGTGAATTTAAGTTATTTTCGATGTATTCGATGTATGAAACTCAATTTCGATGAATTAAGTGAATTTAACTTATTTTCGATGTATTCGATGAATGTAACTTAATTTCAATGAATTAA